>PVKA01031015.1:0-12068 GCA_004027165.1 Ctenomys sociabilis
TTTCTTTCTTTCTTTCTTTCTTTCTTTTTCTTTCTTTCTTTCACCAGGGATCAAACTCAGGACCTTGTGCTTGCCAGGCAAGTGCTCATTCCACTGAACTTTTGCTCAGCACCTCCTTATTTTCACTGGCCCTGACAGGTATGAGGAATTTAGGAGTGATGAGGAGTATCTAGGAGTTGGTCTGTAGGACTCCCACTGTCTTAGTTACTTCCTTGTTCCAAGACACAGTGCCCAGTACCTATGATTTAAAGGGGAAGGGAGAGCTTTATTTTGGCACAAGATTTTAATCCATGGTTGGTGGCCGGTGCTGCAGAAACAGTGTGGTGGAAAGGCCAGGAAGCAGAGCAAGTGGAGGACCAGGACCTGGGGACAAGGTGTTCCTGCCTGGTCACATCCTAATGAACCTGCTCTACATTCCTGTATGATCCAGTCACCTTATAAACCCGAGATTGGGAGGGGCATTTTAGACTTAAATCATAATAACATCTATTACAGAAATTTGCCTAATGTTTTTCTTTTTATTAGTACATGTTTACAGTACGTAAAGATTGATTTTCTTTCTTCTAAGACTTGGCTATATGTTTTTAGGAGGAGGATGGTGAGGCCAGGTGCCCTTCCTTTCCCTTTCCTGAAGGGGACCCACTTCCCTCTGCAGTACTCCACAGATCCTTGAGCGCCGCTGCTGCCTGTGTAGGCTCACAGCCAGGGCTGGCTTCTCCACTGGGAGATCACCCCGCCCTGCCTTCATGCTTGGCTTGTTAAGAGGAAGTGACTGCGTGCTGGGGAACGCATCTCCAGAAGTTGTCTGGGCTGCTGCATGAAGGCTTTGCTTGTTCTCCACGCATTCATTACACTTCAGGTTATAACCCCACACCACCACATGTCCTTGGTGCTCCAGTTGTCCCAGCTTTGCCCCTTTGGTGCTGTCTCCTTGTATGGCTATCTCCTGTACTGTGCCCATATCAACGCGAGCTTTTGCTCACTTGTTCTCTTTTGTCTTTTCTAGTGCGTCCTGAGTGTGTGCTACTGTCAGGTTTTCCAGGCCTGCCTTGCCCTGGAACCAGTCATTTCTCTCCGAAGCCTTGGCTCCTGTTTTGCACTCTCAGTACAAGATTCAGTAGATTTTGTGACACTGCCTTTTATTATAAAGTAGGCTTTGTGCAAGAGGATTTTGACCAACACTAGCGCAAGGTGTGTGATCTGGCCACAGTGGAGGTGGGTGGGGCTAAATGATGGTGTGGAAACGCACTTTTGACTTGATGATGCTCTTAACACATGATGGGTTATCAGGATGCAACACCGTCATAATTTGAGGGGCATCTGTGATGCTTTCAAATTTGGGAAATTTTTAGCTGTTATTTTTTTCAAATATTCTCTTGTTCCTTCTCTCTTACTGGGGCTCCACCAGTGCAGCTGTGTTGGCTGCCTCACTGGGCCATAGGTCCCCTAGTCTCCATGTTTGTGAAATCTGTTTTCCTTTCTATTCCTTGGACTAAATTTCAGTTGTCCTAAGTTCATTATTTCTTCTGCTACCTCAAATCTACATTTGGGTCTAATAAAATATAAACTTTAGTTATTATATTTTATATCTCTATAATTTCTTTTGGCTTTTTGATTTCTGTTTTGTGGTTGTATCCTTTTCTTGAATATTTCTGTAGTTTCTTTTTGTTGTTAAGGCAGCTTTAAGACATTATAGACCTGTCCTTAGATCTTCATCAAGGTCATTTGCTATTTTGTTTTGTTTTTTGGGGTATCAGGAATTGAACTCAGGACCTTGCACTTGCCGAGAGGAGCTGTGCTGCTGAGCTGTATCCCTGGCCCTTCGGTTGCTGTTGATTGATGCTGTTGAGTGATATTTTTCCTCTCAATAGGCCACACTTTCCTGATTCTTTGTACTGCCTTGGCATTTTCTCCTGTTGGAAACAAGAACATTTATTTGTATTTAGTAATGGGCTAACTCTGGAAATCAGATTCTTTCCCTTCCCAGGATTGCTGGCGTGCTTTGGGTTTGTTTCTTTGTTGAGGGCTGTCTCTTTGCAAAGAAATAGCCCAAGGTGCAAGTTGAAGATCTTATCTGGTGTTTCCTGAGCATGTACAGTGCCGGGGAGATGGCTCAGTGGAATAAGCACTTCCCTGGTAAGCACAAGGGCCTGAGTTCAATTCCTGGTTCTGCCAAAAAAGAAAAAGACAGTGACTTCCTAATTTTCCATGTCTGTGTACTTTTTACAATGTTTTTGTAACTGTTTTTATTATCTAAAGAGAATACAAAATAGTAAAAAAAAAAAAAAAGAAAGAAACAGTGCAGAACTTTACCAAGCAAAACAATAAGAATTTGAGGAAAATGGTTGTTGTGTTGCATAACGTTGTTTTCAAATTAGTTGTTCAGGGCCAGGGACGCAGTGCAGCAGCACAGCACCTGGCTACCAAGCTCAAGGTCCTGAGCTTGACTCCCAGTATATATAAAATTAGTTGTTTGTTACCTCATATAAGCATGCAAATTGGTTTTTAAAAAAGTTGTATTATCCACATGGCTCACACTCACAAAGGACTACAAACTGCGGTACAGGGTTGCAGGGGATTTTGACTGACCTTGTCAGATACAAAAGCTACACTTCTTGTTATATAGGTCTTGCTTTATCTTGGTCTTAACCATCCAGCAGAAAAATATAAAAATTAGGTATAAAAAGTAAAACCATATTAATGTATAATTCTCAAGTCAACAACTTTGGACATAGCCAGTCCTGTGGATAACCCACTACTATTATGGACCACTGGACTATATTGGATTATTTTGCTGAATTCGTGTACCTATAATATTTAAATGGCAATGGAATACCCATCTCTGACAAAACTAAACAAAAAAAGGGATATAAATGAAGAACCATTTTGTATGAGAAGAAGGATAGTGTTTGGACAGGATATCATGCCTGCATCTTGTACCATGAATAACCACTATGAAGCCAATGATATGCAATGTATAAATTATTGAAACTGTCCTTCTAATCAGTTTTGAAGCTGTCTCATTGCTATTTGTTTCTCAGTAAAATTAATTTTTAAAAAAGTTATAATTCAGCTATAAAAAAAGGATAAGTTCGAAGCTTTTATAGGTGAGTAGGTGCAGCTAGAGACCATACTCATAAGGGAAATAAATCAGACCCACGTGAGCAGGCACCGTGTTGTCTTACTCGTGTTAGAGCCGGAATGAGTATATAAAATCTGAAAGGCACAATTGAAGCAGTGAAAGGCAAAGGGTCTGTTCAAAGGGAAGGAAAATCTTGGATGAAGAAAAGGACAGGGTGGGGAGATACATTTATATTTGTATGCAGGATGGTGTGAATAATTGTACTGCAGATTTCTGCTGTTCTGCCTAGGGGAGTAGTTGATACTTCTTTTTTTCTTGTCCTTTTTAATTCCTTTTATAGTTGCTTTTGATTGCCCAGTCAATGTTTAATGTTTGTCTCCCAAGTGGGGATGGGGTGAAGGGGTGCCACCCCCTGAAATCACTTCAACCAGAGGGGGAGCACCTTGCACTGCTAAGGGGAGGTGAAAGAATAGCACCACTTTGCGCTTCTGTAGTCAGAAGTGGAAGGCAGCAAAATGCAGGCCGGGTTTTGGAGGAAAGGCTTCTTGCTGCCTGTTCCGTCTCCCACACGCTTCAGGGAAGCAGCTCCAGGCACAGGTTCTGGAGTTAGGAGATGAAATTAACTGTACTTTACTATCCAGCCTTTCCTTGAAAGTTAGACACATTCTGCCACTGCAATTTTGCTGAGGTGGAGAAAAGAACTCTGCAGCTTAGTCCTTCAACTTCCAGGGTCCTCGCCTCTGTTTTGAAGTTTACACTTGGTTGATTTTTGCAGTTGATCAACAGGGCTCTCCACCCTCAGCAGGTACAAGGCCCTGCTGCACCTTCTCCATGATTGGGGCTGCTGCCGTTAGAGCCCCATGAGTACCACTGTCTTGGTTTGCTTTGACTCCGGCACCTCTTCTTGCTGGATAGTCTCCTTCTGACTGAAGTGAATGGTAAAATTGGTCCCTTTCTTCCTTCCATGGAAGTCTTCATTTGACTTTCACACAGAGTGAGTTTACCAGAGTAGAAAAGTCTAAACTGAAGTATTTCCTCTTAGCACATCTAAGATACTGCTTTGTTGTCATCCAGCATAGTCTTTTCATTATCTTCTAGCATCTTTTATCACTGAGGACATGTCGGTGTCACTTTCAGTTTTGGCATTGCTGATAAACTCAGCAGTGAGTAAATCTTACTGAGGTCACTATAACAAGCACTAGGTGCACATTAATTCACTTAACCCTTGAGAAAATCTTTGGTGGGGGAACCAAAAAAAAAAATCTTTAGGTCAGACATGCTATTTTGTGTTCTGTTCCAAAGAGGAAGCTCAGGCCAAAAGAATATCCCTTACTCAGGGACAGAGAGGACTGGAGTCCAAGTGTTTCATCATCCAAAGCCCACTTTGAACTGATGTGCTGCCTCGGCTGCTGCAGAGCAGCCCCTGGGATCAGGGCGGTGAGCTGCCTGTGGGAAGCCTTGCCATCCCGCAGCACTCCCCTGTGCTTTGGCACCCTTAATTCTGAGCGTTTGGGCCACATTTTAGCCGTATAGTCAGGAAGCACAGCTCACAAAGGTCTCCTCTGTGTGGACAGATTTGTGACACATGACAGAAGGAAGGCAGAGCTGCCACTCCCGAGCCCTTCTCTCTGGGAGCAAGAAGGCAATTGAGCGTCTTCACTGAGGTTAGTGCAGTGTTCTCTTTAACAGAACCTCAGCTGGGCACACAAAGTGCAATTCACTTCAACAGAGGCCTGATTACACCTGCAGGTATTTTTAGAGAAATGGTAGAAAAAGTTGGCATTTTGGTTAGATTGCTCAGAGGATTTAGCTCTACTCTGATGGAATTGGAGATTAAGATTTAACTCCACAAGATGAGTTTCTAGATAAATTTTGTTAAATTATTCTTGGATGTATCTTGAATTTCATCTTATTATTGTAGTTTGTCTCTCAAATGGTTCCAGAGGCAGCTGCCACCATGTGACCCCTACTTATCACCCCCACCTAGGAGGGGTGGCCTCTGCCCAGCAGCCGCTGTCAGGGGCACTCCGGGCTGGCAGAGTGACCCCACCTCCCCCACCCAAAGCTTGAGCAGCACAAGGTGGTCACCACAGGCGATCCAGAACGGTGCTGCTGCTTCCAGTTTAGACTCAGATGTCTCCAGAAAATCTCGTGCTTAGAGGTGCACCCTACTCGGGGGAGCTGGTCCCTGGGGCCTGCTCACCTTTGAGGGTCCTTGCTTGTCCTCAGCTCCTCCGTACCTTCTGGGCCTCCCACTGCCTGGATGCAGGCAGCTTCCCCCTGCCGGGCCCTTGCACCACTGACATTTTTGCCTTGGAGCCTGATTACTGCAGGGCAAACTCCTCTTCCTCCTTCAGCTGGTGGAATCAGGTAAATTGTCCTAGCTGTGGGGATGCGACTAGGACGCTGCTGTGGTAGTTTGTTTTTTCTCCAGAAATCACCTCAGTATTCCAGAAGCATTTGTCCTTCAAGCTGCCCTGAACTTCCACCGCTCAACTCCCTTGCCATGTTCTGGGGTGTGAGGAGGCAGACAGCCCTCTTCCTGCCTGAAGTTGCCTCCAACTTCATCTTTACAATAGCATCTGACTCGCACACAAAAGCTCTTCTCAGAGTGCAAATGCCAGGCTGGATGTGGTAGTGTGAGCCTTTGATCTCAGTACTCTGGGAGGCTGAGGCAGGAAGATTACAAATCCAAGCTTAGCCTGGTTGATTTAGTAAGACTGTCTTAAAATAAAAAAGTAAAAAAGGCTGACGATATAGCTCAGTGTGAAGCCCAGGGTTCAATCCCTGTGTATGCGTGTGTGTGCACACACACACACCCATCAAATGGGTACAGTAATGAAGTAGGTCTTTTTTTTGAGTTAATATTCCTGTTTTATTTTTGTATTATTCCATTTTCCACTATAATAAGTGGATTTTGAAATCTGATTATGCAGCAAATGAGTAATTTTATCCAAAGAAGAACTGACCTTTGCCTCAGCTTCTGGGAGATGCTCTAAGCCCTTGGACTTTCCGGCCTGATAAAAAGTGTCTTTGTTTTTCTATAGGCCTTGGGCCAAATCAGATTGTGCACTGGCCATGGGGTTTAGAGTATCCCTGGACTGGACAGTGTTGACTGAGGCTCTGCCAGGACAAGTCACTAGGCACTAGGTGAGGTGCTTGCCATTCAGGCAGCACAGGAAGACTCTGGAGAGCCCCAGGCTGAAGTGTGGGCTCCATCCTGCAGGGAGGTCACCTCTTCTGGTCTCCCAGAATAGGCTAATGGAGACCCATGTGTGAAACTCCTGGGCTCCGTCTTTGTGCCACTTCTTTCTGCTGATTCTAATTTATAATAAACTAAGGGTTCTAATGAACTGTCCCGTCTGGTATGACTGCTTTCAGTAAGCTCTGACAGTCCTTCTAGCTAACTAAAATCTGAAGGTCTTTTTGGGATCCTTCTTGAACTTTTCATTGGTGTAACTTTAAATCCTAGTGTCACCGTCTCCTGCTTTCCTTATCTGCATTAAGGGTGACTGTCACATGGTGGCAGCTGTCGAGCAGGGCTTTGCCCTGCAGTGCTGCCCCCTTGGTTTTTTAATAAATAGCACTGGAGCACCAGGCAGAGAACAGTTATAGGAAATATCCCTGGTGTTGATGTTAATAAATAGGCTTGATTTGTTCCTTTTTCAGCTCATAGTAGATTTTTCTTCTTATTTTAAGTGTTGGATGTGTGGAAATATAGGACCTTTGTATCAATCAAAGCTCTGGAAAACTTCAGCAGAGCATGGCTCAGGCAGAGCATGTGTATGAGCTCCAGAATAAGGGCTGGTGTTGGGTCAGGGTAACTGTGGGTCTCCTGGTACAGACACTTGGAGTATTACAGCTAAAGTCCTTTCCTCCTCTAGAAGATGGGAAACTACCTGTTTGCCCAGGCTACAGAAAACCTGATCAGGCTGTAGGAGGGAAAGCTTTCACTCCGGCAATTTTAGTTATTTATTTTTTTAAATTAGTGTTTAACCAGAGGGGATGGAAGTTGTGCATGAAAAGCAGAACAAATCAGCAGCAGATTTGGTGCTGATGCTGGAGACCCTCTTGGAGGTGTCTGGTCTGTGCACTGCATGGGACTTGCGCGGGGCTGGAGGGGCAGAGGCTTAGCAGATAGCTGGGCTCTCCTCAGGGCTCCCATGCAGGTTTATGCTGGGGACAGTGCAAGGACCCTGGGGCTCCGAATTCACAGACAAGTTTCCAGCTGCCTACAGTTCTTACATCAGTTTAACCAGAGGGAGTGAAGGTAAAAACACTGTGTGGAGATTAAGACCAAGAATTTGAATATAGATGCAGACCCCTGCACTGTCCTGCAGAGCTGCCCAAGACACAGCTGCTACAGAGCTGTCCTTTTCTGCTTTGAAAGCAGGCAGTGTGGCCTGGTGTGTAGACTATGTGCTTTTCTGACACTCTTGAACTTGAATCTTGGGCTTTCCATTTATGAGGCTGTGAGACTTTTAGCACATTTGCTACTTTGCTTTTTTAGACCTTTCCTTATTTTAAAGATGAGGCCCAAGCACATCATGGATTGTACAAGTTGGAGAACCAAACACAGCCCCTAGTATAGGGTCGGCTACTTTACCAGCTGTCGCTGCCATGCATTTGTCAGTTTGCTCCTTTATCCTGCCTTTTTGGCCTAGCTTGTTAATAATATACTCTCTCCTTTCTTGGACGGATAGTTACGTGGACACAGCAGTGCATGCATTTGTAGGTATCTAGGCAGGTCTTACTGTGTTGCCCAGACTGCCCTGAAACTTGAGATCTTTCTGCTCACCTCCCACGTAGCTGCAGTTGCGGGTGCAGGCCACCATGTCTGACTTGGTTACTAATTTTAAGCTTTATTTTTGGTGATTTCAAAATGCTCAATGGAAAATTTCAAGAGTGTGAAGTTTATTACAAGAATAATCCCTGCAGGCCCTGTGTCCTCCTTACGCATAGACACGCTTCCTCTGCCCCCTCTCCAATAACAAGCGCGTCTACATTTCCTAGGCTGTTCCTCTGCTATTTATCTCCCTCTCTCCAAATAAAGGGCAAGTATTGCTGCTGCTTTCTGCTTTTGCTCTTGTCCATCTCTTACCACCCCCACCACACAGACACAGATTTCAGCTGACTATTCCTTGGGGTGTAATTGTTACCTCAAAGCACAGCTCACCTCCGACTCTGCCACCTTCAGCAGTTGCTGTTTGTTTGCAGCGGAGCCTTTTGGATTCCCTGGCATTATTTCATTTGTCTGTCTGGATATGTATGTTCTTCAGCTGGCTCAGCTCCCAGGCTCTGTGATCATCTGTGACTCTTCCTAGACTTTCAGATGTGTTGGGGGTTCTATGAGCTTCATTTTTTAAAAAAATTAATGGGTTTGATTTTACATTCATGTGTGCAGATAGCATCATTGGTTCTCAGGTTTATCCTTTGAGAGAAATCTCTCAGGAAGCACTTTCTGACTGTCCACCTTGGATAGCGCAGCCCCTACAACCCCCCTACCCCCCAACCCTGTAGTGAGGCTGTTATCTATCCCTAGGCTCCTTGAGTGGAGAGAGACCTGGTTCCTGAGACCTCACATTTCCTTTCCATTTCTTCTTCCACATGAAGCTCATCCACTAATCTGCATGATAAGGGCTTGGAGAGGTAGAATTCATCGAGGCTTCCAGCCGTGTCTTCATCTCCCTCTGCCTCAGTGTGCCGGATTCCCTTATGTGGATTCTCGGTTGGAAGCTGACCTTGTGTGGCATTGTGCCCACTGTTAGCCTGTGGCATACTCCTGAGAACCTAGGTGGCCTTCAGCTTCTCACCCTTGCTCCAGGACACACTTTCCTTGTGCCACCTCCTCTATCTCCACTGCTGAAACTACATTTTGACACCGCAGATAGTGTGTCTGTTTGTATCCTGTGGTGGTGTCTTCTAATCTGGAAACTCATGACCTTCACTTCCTAAGTTTTCCAGAATTGTTTCTTTAAAATTCCCTCCCTCCTTTTTTCCTTTCTTTCCAGAACTCACAGAAAGAGTCTATCATCTATAGTTTTGGTCTCTTGGATGGTACTGTGCTTAATCATTTTTTATCTTTTCTTCCTTCTTCCTATCCTTTGTATTTTATTCTAGATTCTAGGAACTGTTCATATGTTTTTCTTTTCATTTTTGTGTTACAGCACTTTTTAATGACTGCAGTGTTTTCTTTCACTTATTCCCTAAGCTCATCAGTAGTTACCTTAGTTGGTAAGGTTATCATTTTTCCCCTCACGGGCTATTCATTGTGTTATAGTCTTTCTCCTTCATGTTAGAAGTCCTCCTCAGCTGCCCTATGGGCTTGGTTATCTGTTCATATTTGATGGTGAGTGACTCAGAAGCACCTTGAAAGTTTTAAATGTGTGGCTGACTTTGTCCTGGGGTCATCTGGCCGGGCCATGTCCTGAGAGAACCTCAACTCAGTATCTTTTTGGGTTGTCATTCCGGCAGCTCGGAAGGCTCTTGTGATTTCCCACCACTCGTGGGGCCGCCCGTGGTCTTTCCCAGTGCAGCACTGCTGTCCCCATCACCTTCCACTACCATAGGTGACTGGCCCAAGCAGGGTCTGAGCCCCAGGGAATTGGACTGAGTGTTAGACTTCACTGTTCCTAAGCCAGACTGCTCTCTTGGGTCTGCTGAGCCAGTTCCTGCCCACCCATTATCCTTTCAGTTTCTGAAAGCTTGATACTGTTCTCACCTCTCCTGATCTCTTTGAAGTGTGTGTGTGTGTGTGTGTGTGTGTGTGTGTGTGTGTCTGTCTGTCTGTCTGTCTGTCTGTCTGTCTGTTATTGCAGGTAGAACCCAGGCAGGGCCTTTGCACTGAGCTGTATCCTCTGTGCCCCACTCTTTTGAGACAGGGTCTCATTAACTTGCCCAGCTGGACTTGAACTTATGACCCTGCCGCTCCCACTTCCCAGGGACTCCAATGTGGCCTTAGCATCCTCGCTGTCATTGTGGGTGGGGTTTCAAGAGAAAGCAAATTCGTGTGTCTGTTTAATCCATTTTAATCAGGTCTCTGTATATAGCATACACAGCAGTAAGGAGTCTCTGTTGTCGCTGCTCTGCATAACAGGTTCTCTGTGGGAGAGGTAAGACCACAGCAGCTGCAGCCGGGTGTCACCAAGGCCGCAGATCCGCCCCTGGTCAGTGCTGTGCTCTAGGCATGTCTTTGAGATCATCTGTGACCTTTTGAGCTATTCATATTTCTGCATAGATGTAGCTCTTTGCGCTGTTGGAGGTGAGGGATTCCCACAGTGGACTGACCTCAGGTCTCAGGACTTTCAGCCTTCAATTTCATGATTTGGGTTTCATTTTTGTATGTGCAGCTGCCTCTCAGCGGTGTGTGCGTCACTCATACTCAGTTTGCCCTTTAGCGTCCGCCTTTTGCAGAGCTGATTTTATCCCCAGCTTGTCTTGGGAGGGTGGTGTGTGTAGATTCTGTCTGGGCGCATCGTGATCTCAGGGTAATATATACCCACTTCAGGAGTCAGGGTTCCTGATGTCATGGGGATGGTGCCTCTATAACAAGAGACCCTGAGCCAGGAGGGTGCTGCCTGCCTGTAAGTAACCCCAGCGCTCTGGGAGGTTGAGATAGGAGGACCGCAGGTTGGAGCCCAGCCTGGGCAGTTTAGTGACTCAGCAAGACCCTGTCTCAAAATGAAAAAGAAAAGGGCTACGAACAGTATGAAGGCTCTGGTTTCAATCCCAAGTACTAAAGATGGACAGACAGACCTCTCTGTCATATTTGTTTATCTTCTTCAAACCAAGCAAAGGCTAGAAAGGAGGTAGGCACCTGCACGCCGGGACAGGGGTCTGCACAGGAGCCTTCTGTTGAAGACTCAGCCCTCAGGATGATGAGCAGTGCGCTCCTGTTGTCGAAGCCGCTTGGGTGCTGGTGCTTCGCTGTGGGAGTCCATGCTGATCAGCACACCTGTTTGCCATACGGTGACTTGGTTTTCCAGGTTGTTTTCATAGACACTGTCATTGTCAGATTTGAGCTTCAAGTTGGCATGTCTGCATTTGGTGGCCCCAATGCATGCCCAACCTGAGCCCCAGCCCGAGGTGGCCTGTGCACAACCTCACTGTGCAACCCTGGCTGGACCAGTGGTTGGTCCTCCGTAAATACTGATAGGAGGGGATAATCAAAGGTTCACTGTGGCCTCATCTCATGCAAATGAGTGTCAGTGATGTGCCTGTCCCTGGGCCAGGTGAGGGAGTCACCCTCTGTTAGGTGTGTGGTGTCACACACTTCTGTCCTGAGTACACTATGCAGGAGTCCCCAGGAGACTGTGGATCCAGGACAGTAGCCTTCCGTTCTGTCCCACGGGGCCTTTAGTCCTATGCAGAGATGAGGAGGAAGGGGCGAGCCCTGTGTGTTCCAAATGGTAGCTCAGTGGTCTGGTGGCATAGGGCACACCAAGGCACCCAGGAACAGGGGTCAAGCTCTGCTCAGGGAGGTCCCATGCAGGGGCTCTGTCATGGTGAAGGGTTCTGGAAAACTTTGGAGCAAAGCAGACCAGACACTTAAGCTGGCATTCTGTCACACAGAGAGATCAGCCCGGGAGTTGACAAGGAGACAGCAAGCTGGGTGTGGGGAGCATGCTTATGGTCCCAGCGCTTGGGGAGCTGAGGCAAAAGGGTCCTGAGTTTGAGCCAGACCTGGCTGACCATTATAATACCTTTGTAAGATGCTATCTCAAAATTGTAAAAGGTTGAGGATGTAGCTCAGTGCAAAGGCCCTGGGATCCATCCTGGCAGTACACAGATAAAAGAAGGAGGGAGGGAGGGAGGCAGGCAGCTCATGAAGAGCCTGTAGCACAGGCCTGGCTCGCAGACTGTGCTCTAGGCAGTGGTTCTGTATTTGTGTACCCTCAGACTGTCTGCTGGGGTGGAAGTGAAGTCCGGGCTGGAGTCAAAGCAATCTTTTGAAGATTTTCTCTCTTTCTCTCTGTCTCTCTGTCTC
>PVKA01031015.1:12168-26814 GCA_004027165.1 Ctenomys sociabilis
TCTTTCTCTCTCTCTCTCTCTCTCTGTCTCTCTCTCTCTCTCTCTCTCTCTCTCTCTCTCTCTCTCTCTCTCTCTCTCTCTCTCTCTCTCTCTCTCTCTCTCTCTCTCTCTCTCTCTCTCTCTCTCTCTCTCTCTCTCTCTCTCTCTCTCTCTTTGGGAAGGGTCTACAGGGAGCTCAGGGTCTCACTACTAGATAGGACTCATAGTGATCTGCCTGTTTACAGCCTCCCAAGAGCTGGGTTACACGTGCATGCCGCCATGCCCAGTCTCAGTTGTCTCATGTGCCCCTGGGCTGGAGCTTGCACAGCAGGCCCTTGGGAATCCAACCCCCAGCCCCTGCTTGCAGGCTGTTTGGAAGATTTCTGAGCCCCAGAAGAAGGGCCCACATCAGGCTATTGGGCAAGAGTAAATGGGTCTGGCTGTGGAGACAGGAGGACCTGGGCCAGGGGAGTCCTTGACCATTGTCCAGTGAGGCTCAGGGCCTGGGAGCGTGGCAGTCAGCATGGGCAGGGAGGTGACAATGTGGACTTCATACCATTAAAGGAGTGGTCTTACTAGAAGAAAACATGTCAGAATTCATCAATTGGCTGATTAAATGTTTACTTGGCATTTACCTCCCAGAAGACTCTTAGCTACTGGACAGAAGGCCAGATGCTACTTAAAGTCAGGATATCTCAGTGCTCTGAAGCCAGGAACCTGGGTTTTGGAATTTTTTTTTTCCCATTCTTTTTAGCAGGAACAGGAAATGATAGCTTGAGTTGGTTCATAGTTAACATTGTTATGGTTTGTGTCTAGGTGTCCCCCCAAAGCCTCATGCAGTCGTGCATGAGGTGGCTTCTGAAGTTTGTGAGGGACCCTTGTGGGTGTGGGTGTTGCACCTTCCCTGGGGCAGGTAATTAGCTTCACAATGTAAGGAAGCCAGAGAGGCTGGTCTGCTGCCACTCCCTTGGTGCTCTGCTCTTTGCTGCTGCTGCGAAGGAAGGAAAGGCTTGTTTAGCTCCATACTCAGCTGGCTCCAAGGCAGAGCAGCACCTGGCAGACAGCGAGTACAGAGCTAAACAGGCCTTTCCCTCCTTCATTTTGGGTGTCAGGTTTTTGTCCCAGCAACAAGAGAAGAACTAAGACAACCATATTTTTTATTTTTAAGGCAATGCTACAACAAATATTAGTCTGTTTAAAAGTCAGGTTTTAACATATTAGTTATACATTTACTCCAGGAAATGCCAAACAGATGCTCAGAATTAAAAGTCCACAGTTCAGAGAGGCTTTCTTGCAGAGCTGCTTGAGTTTTGTTCATTCCAGATCTTTATTGTAGTGACTTTAGAGGAACAATTTTCTTAAGAGACTACAAATTGGATTATTCTCCTTTATTGAATTGAAATTCTTAATAAGGCTTTGTACTAATGAGATATTGTATGCAGTTACACTGGAAAGGCTAGTTTGAGTCATTGAGTTAGCGTTTCGGAATTAGAAGTCATTGATTAAAGCTTTACTAATAACTCATGCAGAGTGCAGTAATCAGAAGGCTTCTGCGAGGTGCTGCACACACAGCCGCGAGGATACACACCAAGTAAGCAGCCGCGACCCAGGACTGTGAGTTGGCCTGACTGTTACTGAATGGCCGCACTCTCTGCCAGGGACACTGGCCCTGCATCTCCAGGAACCTTTTGTCCTTTAGCTGCTAGGTATGACATGGCACAAGGGGCAGGAAGCCTGCTTTGCTCAGCGGCTCATGCTTTTAGTAGAAAACCATACTTGGGAAGTATGGAAGTTTTTAATGAAAGAGAAAAGCAATCAGGCTCATTATTCTTTTTTTTTTAATACTTTTTTCCTATGGATATTTTTCCTTCTGACTTGATAATTTTTATTCTTTCCAGTTCAAGATTGATGGAGAGTGGTGGACGTGGATTGATTACGACCGCTTCCAGGAGCTTATCCAGGAATATGAAGATAGTGGCGGATCCAGAACTTTCTGTGCAGAGGATTACATGGCACGAACTCCTCACTGGGCCCTGTTTGGTGCCAAGGAAAAAGGCTTTGATCCCAAGGACACAAGACATCAGAGGAAGAGTAGATCAAAAACCATTGCTGCGAGTTGAGCTTGTCCGTCATCATGCTAAAGGACAGGAGGATGGATCCAGAAGGTCATTGGACTCCCCTGACTTCCGAGGTCAGATCCTGCCACATAGATGTCATGCAGCCAAGACTGTGACCGCATTGGAGAGCCAGCCCCACATGCTGAGGGCCCAGACGAGGCTCCAGCGTTTCTTACCAGCACTCAGGCCTCTTCCTGATTTAATTTCTGGCAGGAGCACCGTTTTGTTGGGGGGAGAAGACAATCATTATTGGAACATAATTAGTACTTTTGAGTTATATTTGAGTGAAATTTCCATCAGAATAAAGAGCTGTGCCTCTTCCTCCTGCTCTCTTGGTTTTCTGTGAAGCAATCACTTAGCACCGAGTTGTACCACCCTGAGCTGATGTATCTGAACACCATCCCTTCCTGCTGCCCTACAAAGCTCCTCCTAGAAGCATTTTAAATTGTTGTTGCTTTCAAATATTCTTAAATACTGCACCAGTTTCTTTAAGGTTTGCCTTATACCCACCATGTGCGGTATCGGCTTAGATCTCACCTTGTACTGGACTCCCCTGTCCTTGCACAATCTGGGCAGGACCAGTGGAAGCCCTGTCTCTCAGAGAGGTTGCCTTGCGCTGGCTGTGCAGCGAGGTGTCTGTGCCGACTTCAGAGCCCGCCGCACCGCCTCGCCACAGCAGGCTGCCATCTCTGTTCACGCCTGTGGCCTGCTCCCCACAACCTGTTCTCTAAGGTTCAGACTGTTTCTAGTTAAAAACCTCACACTTAGTATTTTTATTCCAGTTGTGAAAGTTCTTTTAAAATTCTTTTTTTCAAAAAAAATTAATAAAATTCTTTTATAAAGACTTCCTACCTATTTTTTTATGTGTTGAGAGATCCCTCTGGTCATAAGGTTCTCAGCCGCCTCAGGCCCACTTCTCACTTTGCAGCTGTTTCGCCAGTGCTTCTGTACTGTGATGAGCTAAAATCTGCAGATGGTTTAGTCTACCCACCCACTTGGTTGAATGCTGAGTGCCATGTTTATTTTGAGGTGGAAGACTCGATGTTCCTTTCTGCTGTGAGCTGGGATGGTGAACACAGGAAAAACAAGCTTCTTCTTTTTGTTACCAGGAATCGAACTCAGGACCTGTGCCACTGAGCTACACCCCCAGCCCAAGCTTCTTTCTATATTTGTACCACTCTCAGGATTTCACTTCTCACACCAGATGTGGAACATGGGAGGTCCGCCGTGACCAGTAACGTGTCAGTCCAATCCCAACACTGTTACGGCTTGTGGCGAGATGTCCCCCAAAGCCTCATGCAGTCGCAGGTGGTTTCTTGAGACGTGAGGGGGTTTAAAGTATGTGATGCCAGTGCTGATTGCTGGGCAGAGCTGTGCTCTCGGGCAACAGGATTAAGGGTGTGCTACCCACCCTGAGTGACCTGGATAAGATAGAAGGGACAGAGCTGTGGTCTCCACTCATTTTCCTGCCTTCTGCCTGCCATGGACTGTTTCTCCTGTGCCACGCCTGTCTGCTGTGCGACCCACCTTGGGGCCAGCCAGTGATGGACTGAACCCTCTACAAACTGAGCTGAATAAACCTTTCCCCCTTTAACTTTGAGTGTTGGGTATTTTGTCCCAGCAACAATCTAGCTAAGAAAGATGCTAGTTGCTGTTACCCCACACTGCACAGAAGAGAGTGCACTTATGTCAAACTGCACTCCCATGTCGTTGGCCCCAGCTTCACCACAACCTCTGCTTGATGTCTCTAGGTCGGAGACCCTTCTGGGTATCGAACTCCTGGCCCCTGCGTCTGCCTAAGCAGGCCCTTTAATCTGCTGAGTTATTTGGCTGGCCCTAGCACAGTAATTTTGATGAAGGCTTCCATCATACAGGGAAAGTCAGCCTCCGAGGGCCAGACTGTAGGCCTTTACAGGATCCCAGCAGAAGCAAACCTCTATGACAGGACATGGTTCTGTCCCCTGGGTGCTTGAGCCCAGTAGATGTGCATCAGGACCTGGGGCAGTGTTAGAAAAAGAGCTCCCTGGGTGCTCTGGAGATTAGAAGGGTCCTAGGGGTTTGGGGCTGGGACGCAGACAGAGATGAAATGTATCTTTTCCCATTATGTCACTTTGGGGATAGTGGCAGAGTATCATAGAAATCCTGTCTTTCTTAAGCCCAGCACATCTTCAAGCTCTGCAGTCTCCAGTCCTCACTCATGACAGCGTTCCAAGATGAAGGGCACTAGAATCACAAGGTAGAACTGTGTTGTGTTTGTGGTTGCTGAAGAGAGATGAAGAACACCTTCAGCCTGGTCTGGTGTCATCCCAGCCGTTTGGGAGGCTGAAGCAGGAGGATCATAAATTCTAGCCTAGCCTGGGCAATTTAGTGATGTAGTGAGACCCTATTGCAAAAAGAAGGGTTGGGGATACAGATTAATGTTCAGTTCCTGGAAGTGGGAAACCGACACCTTCTAGTAGGATGAAGTGTTAAGCCAGAGTTCATGCAGAGGAAGCACGGGGGGTCTCCCCGAGAGGTGGGCAGCTGGGGCTGTCAGAGAGCAAGGTGGGAGGCCGGGGGCACTCACAGCCTCTTCAGCCAGCACTGTCTTAGCTTATTATGAACTGAGGTCTTGCTTAAGATTAAACTTGAAGGAAGATATTTTGTTGCTTCAAATCATATAAAAAAAAAAAAAAGCCCCTCACAGAATATGTGAGCCTCTGAGCCCATTAGCTTTTGGTACAGAAATGTGTGTTCTTTCGCGCCAGAACATATTAATCTGTGGCTTCCTGTTAAAAAAAATAAATAGCATGGCACATTAATCCTGGCTCACAGTTGCAGCAGAAAATGTAAAATGCCGTAGGGAGAATACAAAGGGCTCTACTCAGGAAATAAGTTTGCTGAAGAACAGAAAAGAAAGGAAACCCTGGGCACACTTAGAAGGTGACTTATTTACGAAACATCATTCTCTATGAAATCTATCTTTGGTGTTTAAGCCAATGATTGTATTGCTGCATTGAAGAATTAGCTGACTAGGTGGGACTAGTTAAGAAATTTGAGGAAAAAATCAAAAGAAATGCTGCCAGCTTACTCCGATGGCGTCGTGATTGCAAGTGTATCTGCACCCAGCAGCAAGGTCCCAAGGCGCATAAAAGCCAAAAACTTTAATTCAACTAAAAAAAAAAAAATAAAACCCTGGCAGTTTATGGGATGAAGACAATTAAACAATCAATAGTCTGAAACTTATGTGCCCCATTTCTAATAATAGGATGAGTCAGAAGCTGGGGCAGGAACTAGAGCTGAGCACGCCATCAGCCAGCCGCACCGAACCTTCTGTGAACGCTGAAGCCCCAGCACCTTATTACCAAATGACATGGAGCATTCCCAGGCTGGAAAGTGAGTCTCCAGAGATCCGAAAGGACTGACTGAGATCATACAAAATACATTGTAGTCCTAGCAGAAGAGAATTAGAAATCGGCAACAGGAAAACATCAAGGTATTCACAAATACGTAGGAGCTAACCAAGATTCTAAATGGCCACATGTTCAAAGAAGCCACAAGACAAATTTAAAGGGAAATACAAAGAAAGCATACCAGAATTGAAATACTGCTACTGCTGCACTTAGAGGGACATTTATAGTTGCAAATGCTTTCATTAGAGAGAACCAGTGTAAATGCAGACAGAATTAAGATATGTTACATATATGTACCACCCCCACACAAGGACGATAAGCACTGTGGACTACAAATGAGTAGCAATAAGAATAAATGAAGAGAACACGTATCTCAGATCAGTAGCTTAGCCTTCTACCTTAAGAAGCTAGAAAAAGAACAGAGCATTAAGCCCAAAGCAAAAAGTAATAAGCAAGTAATAAACATTCGAGTAGAAATAATGAAAGAAGGAAAGGAAAAGATTTTAAAATCACCAAGATCAAAAGTTGGTTCTTTAAAAGCTTCAACAAGCCAGTCACTCTGGGAGGCTGAGGCAGGAAGACCACAAATTCAAGCACAGCCTGAGCAACTCAGGGAGGCATTCTTCAAATTTAAGAAAAAGTAGGGCCGGCCGGTCCGATAGGTCAGCTGATTAAAGCACCCGCTTAGGTAGGGACTGGGATTGACTCACTCCACATGCTGTGCTGGCCCAGCCCCAGGGCACGCTGAGAGAGTGATTGAGACTGGGTATGGTGGCTCAAGCCTATAATCCTAACACTTGGGAGGCTGAAAACAGGAGGATCACTAGAGTCCAGTCTGTAGTAAGACCTTGTAGAACCTGTACTAAATTAAAAAAAAAAAAATTAAGGAAAAGTTGGAAGGGCAGCAAGGGATGGACCTTGGGTTCAATCCCCACTACCAAGAACCAACACCAGTACCAATAACTAACTTCCACAAAGTCAACTATTAGCTTTTTACCAAGGGAAAAAAAAAAGTAACCAGTTACTACAATCAGATATGTGTTCAAATATGATGTTTGTACAACAATGTATACCCTATACCCATTGAATTGCCTAATTTAAATGGACAAATTTTATGGTATATAAAATATAGCTCAATAAAATTTTTCTTTACGTAGTATGGAGGATTGAACCCAGGGTCTTCACGCACAGCTACATCCCCAGCTCTTTTTAAATTTTTGGGACAGTTTCACGTGTCATTAAATTCCAGCAAATTTGCAACCCTCCTGCCTCAGCCTTCCGAAGTGCTGGGATTACAAAAATGTGCCATCTCCCCAGTTATATAAAGCTATTTTTAAAAAAGTAAAAAAGCAGATGGACAAACCTGGATATTTGCAATACTGGTTTTTTTTTTTTTGTTGTTGTTGTTTTTTGCAGAACTGGAGATTGAACTCAGGCCCTTGTGCTTGCCAGGGAAGCACTTAGTCCACTGAGCCATCTCCCCTGTCGCCTGTTTGCAATACTTAAAGGAAGCCTCATATGCCAGCCAGTGCCAGCTGGGATTTGGGAGGAGAGCACAACACAGTTAGCTCCTGACTCCTTGTGGGATATCTGTACTTGGTACCTAGAGGGTTGGGGAGACAGAAGGCTCAGTGGAAGCATGGGGAGGACCCCCGCAGCTCTTCCTTGCTGTTTAGGAAAACATAGGCTGTTGGGCTGTGCCCCGCTCTGCAGCCTAGGCGGGCTGCAAAGCACAGCTGGTAACACTAATACTCCAAGCCTCCGAGATGCAGATTAACACTATATTTTCCCCTCAAATTATAAAAGACTTTTTTTTTTATCATATTGTGGCAGCATAAAGTATTTCAAAAATAATTTGGCAGCCAAGACCCTTCATCTTTAGCCTTGGGTTAAGAGCTTTAAAGAGAGAAGATAGTTTTATGTATACAGATACTTTATTGAAGTGTTTTGTAATAGTAAAAATCCAGAAACCTCAGTGTAAAATACAGAAGGCATTTGCTGTTTGTTAAAAGAATGGCAAGATTATTATACTGTACTAAGCCCTGTTCTCCATAAAATTCACCCGTTCAACAAATGTTTTTAATCTTATTTATTTACTTATTTATTTCTTTATTACAAGGTCTTGCTGTGCAGCTTGGACTCGTAGTGATCCTTCTGTCTCAGCCTCCCCAGCCCTGCAATTACAGGCATGTGCCACCATGTCTGGTTTCAGTGGCCAGCATGGTGTACCTGGGGGTCCAGGCTGGCACCGTAGGTGGTAGCGGGGATTTAACCCAGGTCCTGCCTTGACCACTGGGCTATCTCCCCAGTCCCTCAACGAATGTTTATTGAATGCTGAGTCTATTCTAATTAATGCTGAGGGTTTATTGGAAGTAAATGAGAAGGAGAACATAACCCCTTTCGCTGTGATGCTTACAGACATTCATCAGAGGTCAGGATTCACAGACATAAACGGTAAAGTCCAACACAGTGCCCAGAAGTGCCCCAGAGGGACAGGTTGGCACAGGGGAGCAGAGGACTTTCCTCATGAGGCTTTTGGGTGGGGGCAGGTAAGAAGGACAAGCAAGGCAGCCAAAGTCACTGCAGCAGAGCTGATGGTGGGGCCACCCCAGAAGCCCAGGCACAAGAAAGGGTGGTGGCTCAGGGAGGTGGAGGCCAGGCCAGCCCCCAAGAGCAATTATGCAAAAGAACAGCAAGATTTGATTTGCATTTTAATAAGATCACTCTCCCAGTACTTTGGAGAGTGAGTGACTTGGAGAAGCCAACAGATGGGATGAGTTGGTAAATACTTTCCTAGGATAGGCAAGAAGTCAGGGCCGGAGTGGTGGCCTTTGTGCAGGGTGGTGCGGAAGTGCTGGCCTTGAGGGTTGGGTCAGGGAGAGCTGGGAGGCAGCACTTCTGGACTGAGCCGCAGTCTGGTTAGACAGGTGGGGAGACGACAGGTCAAAGATGGCTTCCTGGTTTCTGGCTGGGGACAGGATGGGTAATGGAGCCATTCTGCCAGTTAGGTGCTGCTGGAGAGGAGCAGGGCTGGGGGAGCCTGCATCATGGGCAGATGCATGGCTTCAGGGCTGCAGCTGGACCCCAAGACAGACAGGAGAGGACTTGGGAGGAGACTGCAATGGATAGAGGTTGCCACGGAAGCCTTGGGGGGAGGGGCTGAGGTCCCTCAGGAAAGGACTAGAGCCACTGGGCGAACAGAGGGAGCAGAGACACACGTCTCCCCTCCCCGTTGCTGAAACCCAGTGGCCAGTGAGATGTGCTCCAGGAGGTGACAAAACAATATCCTTGGTTGGGTGGGGGTCACCAGTGACCCGATCAACACTTGCCTGAGGCTTCCAGCAGTGAAATTCTTAGGGATCTTTAATGACAAAAGATGTTTCTGATGGAATGCTAAGTTTAAAAGAACACAAAAAGACAGTATTAATTAGGTAAATATCACATAAATGAAGGAAGAAAGAAATAGATACGTACTTTTTAAATCAAAACAATACAGTGGAAGGTATTAAGAAATGTGTTTTCCACTTTGAGCCATAAGCCTGCTTTTCCCTAAAGAAGAGGCCAGGCTTGTTGGAATTCAGCCCATAGCTGGAGTTAAAATATATTCAAAACAGCCTATTTTGTCAGCGGAAAGATTATTTAATTTTTGTTGTTCTTTCAGTGTGCTCAGCTATTTTTCTGACTTTTTGTTTAAATACAAATTGAGGAGCTTCTCTGGGGCGCTGCTGATTAGATGCGAGTTAGCAGTGAGTAAGCCTCTTGGCCACTGGCCTGCTTCTTGCTTTTTGTCCTTCACCGATTGCTTTTGATTTCACACAAGAAAGCGCGTTGCTTCCATGACTAGGCTTTCTTTTTTCCTAATTAATGTGCATTAGCTGTCTGGACCTGTGGGTTTCGTTTCTGTGTATTGTGGTGTACTGGTACTTGGGTCCGTTAGACTTTGACCATCACTCTTTTCCTCTGTATTTTTTTTTTTTTTTCTTATCCCCTTTCCACCTTCCTCCTCTCAAATATCACTGTTTCAAGATTGTTTTTGTCTTGAAGCTATGGCTTCTATGTGGAAAAGCCACTGCATTTTCTGGAGAATTAAGCTCCCTTGTTGGGGGGACCTGAGTGTGTTTGGGACTCTGCTCGCTGGTGTTGGGAATCGTGACCCAGGTATTAGAGAAACCCTGTGGGCAGCTGCAGACTTAGCACCAGGCCATGCCTGAGTGCCAGGGAGCTGCCCGCTGTGGGGCAGAGAGAAGGAGCCCAGTGCGCAAACATTCTGCGCCTCCCTGCACCCCGTCTGGTTTCTACAAATTCCTCTACAGACCCTAAGCCCAGATCATGTCCTTCTCTTGTTCCAGAAGCTTTTTGAGAGAAGCTAATAAATTGCTTTACTGAGAACCGCTAGACATTTATACTGATCATTGGCTAAGGAGAAGCAGGATAAAAGAGCTTGGATTCTTGAGAAGTTAAAATACCTTTTCAGTTCCTTTCCCCAACCCCTCCCTGCAAGGCAAGGGGGATAGTGACAGTGATGGGGGAGAGGGACCTGTATGTCCCGGGTGCCCTCACCAAGAGGCCTGCACTGCCTCCACACATGCGCCCTGCTCTGGTGGGATGAGGGGCCCACTCCCCAGCAGGAAGCCTCTTTCTCCCTGAAGGTCAGTGGAGAGAGGAGGCCTGGTGGCATTGGGTCCTAAGCCCCAGGCTGCCCTGCTGCCCTTTGTGGTCTGCACATGTCGCCAAAGGCAAATGTGGGAATCTGAGTACCTATGTGACAGCATTGGGCAGGGGGGCTGCGCTGTCTCTCTCTAGCCAGCTTGGTAAGTGCATGAAGGGTTCTCTGTGAACAGGACATTCGGGAGCGGTGGCTGCGGTGAGCTTGTACCATAATGTGCTATTCCATTAGGCAAGACTTTATGGCAGGTGATAAAACTCCATTCTAATGACTCTGTGTGAAGATTTGTCTTTCCCACAACCAGAGCATGCAGGGCCCAGCTAGTCACAGAGCTGTCTGGATATAGGGACAGGACCTGTCAGATGTAGGCTCTGTCTTTTAGGTCACCCTGACCGGTCACATCCACTGCGCAAAGTTGGAAGATGCCACTTCTTTTTACTTGATTGGTCAAAGGCCAGGGGAGGTGCACCCAGCTCCTGCTCACTCTTGGGCCCAGTGCTCTGTCCAGGGGCAGCTACAGCAGTGGTCCCAGTGCAGGTGGCAGGGCCAGGTGGGCCCTGGGAAGGCAGCCTCCAGGAGACCCGGGGATGGTGTTAATCTTGTCAACTTGGTTGCATGAAGGGATGCATGGACCAATAAAGCACACTTCTGGTGTGGTTGTGGGCGCTTCCAGAGATGACTGGCATGTGGGCCAGCAAACTAGGGGAAAGACCTGCCCCAGCCGTGGGCAGCACCACCTAACGGGCCTGCAGAGCGCAGGCCAGAACTGAGGGGGGGGGGGTCGGTCTGCACTTGCAAGCTCAGTCTGCTTGAGCTGGTGTGTCATTTGCTGGTTCCTTTGTCTATGGGCACTTGAGATTCCAGCTTCGGCAGTTTTCAGCGCAGACTCACTCTGGGGGCTCTGCAGGGAGCTTCCAGGCATTCAGCCTCGGCTTGCAGAAGCTGCTGGATTCTTTGGTTCCAGCACACAGCCAGCCACTGCGGACCCTCCCTCCTCCACTCCTGTAAGCCTCCCTAGTAAACCTCTTCTCAGAATTACAGACACGAGTTGCAGTGAATGTTTCATGTGAGAAAATGATTTCAGTGGAAGACACGTGGTCATAAATTCCCCCCAGTCTTCCTCCTTACTCCCAACCCAGTTATCCTGTTGTTTTTGTCACTTTCTGCAGCAGTTCTGGAAGTCCTCTCTCATGAGTGTCTTTAGTTGCACTGTCCTGGTGCCCATGTTCTGAATCCACTTGAAATGTTTTCCTTTCATGGTCATTTTGACTTTAGGGAGGAGCCAGTGGCCACTCAGTGCCAGATCCAGTGAGTCAGGTGTGTGAGGACACAGTGTCACTATTTTTTAGTACTGGGAATCAAAGTCAGGCAGGTGCTTGTGCTGCCGAGCTATATCCCTGGCCCAGTGTCATGTTTTTACGAACCCGTCTATCTGCTGCATAGCCCTCTGCAGCAGTGTTCACTGAATTTTTAATCCTGCCTCATAAAGACTCTCGAGAAGGAGGACTTACAGAACTGGTGAGACAAGGGTGTTAAGAACAATAGGAGACTGACATGGGGGCTTCGTGCCTGTAAATAGAGTCATTGCCGCGTGGCCCTCTCCTTCCCTTGAGGGCTGCCTGTAGCTGCTCTTGTGCTATGGAGGTGGACAGTGAATAGGTGGGCCCTGGGTCATATGGCGATGTGCAGAAAGACCCTGCCCTGTCCCTCTGGAGTCTTTGCTTCCACCAAGGGAAGCCCTCATTGTGTGGCTCCTAGGAGGTCTTAACTTTGAAGGGGGCACAGAGGGAGGACATATTGGCACCAAGGAATTAACTGTCACTGCTGAACCCTTAGATGTCTGTGGGGACTTCTGAGGGGTGGCTAGGAAATCACAGGCAGGGTGTGCTTCTGGTGCTGGGGCAGACCCGTGCCAGCCCCTGGGCTGTGCTGTCATCTTCCTGGGGCCTTTGCACCTCTGAGAGTTCCAGGGAGGCTGTCCCCTCGGTCCCCAGGCTCCAGAAAGAAAGACATGGGTCCTCTTACCTCCAGACCAGCCACTGCTTCCCCCTAAGCTACAACAACTGATGGGGACCGAGGGACAAGGTATCCTTGGGACTGCCATGGCAACTGTCACCCATTTTCTGCCAGGAGCCCCAAGTCTTCAGGTCATTGCTTTTATCCCTGGCCTGGCCAGGGAGCATGTGTTCTCCAAAGTCTTCTCCCTTGGGGTCCTGAGACCTCGGCCATGGCCACCAGTTGTTTCTTCCAACCAGCTGATCTGGCAGGCACACTATCAGGGTGGTGACATGGAGGATGTCACATGGCAGTGAGAGATGGGATTGACACAGAGGAGCCCAGCAAAGGTCTTCAGTGCATATTGGGCCATTGGGACCAATCTCAAAGGTGTAATGGCTCAAGTACAGGGGACATGTAGTCACCTCTCATGACCAGGTGTCTGGAGAGGGGTGTTTGGATTTGATTTTGTAGCTCAGAGATGTCAAATGCTTGCTGTCTCTTGACTTCAGTGTCCTTACAACATGGACTCTACAGCTCCAGGCAGTGTGACCCATTCAGAGGCCTCTAATGAGACTTGAATCATTTGCTAGAAGCTTCCAGGAAGCCTGAGAGGCAGGAAGCTCTGGCCCCTGCCTGCCCTCTTTTCCCTCACACCCTAGGAGAGCTGAGCCTGGTAGGGTCCACTGGTGAGGAGCTGGACATTGCTGGCCCCGCTGGGGTCACCTGTGATCTGTGGTCTGGTTTCTAGAGAGGCCATTTCCAGTCTGTAGCCAGCCCTCCGCCTTTGCAAACCCACCCTTTCCCAGGCTGTGTCCCAGCAAGACTTTCCTGCTGGGCATTGGTGAGTGGGCAAGAGTGGCCACTTCAAAGCAGGGTGCGGGGAGCACATGCCTATTGTCCCAGCACTTGGGAAGCTGAGGTAGGAGGAGTGTGCGAGTTTAAGGCCAACCGCGGGCTACATAAGTGAGTTCAAGGCTGTCCTGCACTATATAGTGAGACCTTGAGGACTCAGGGAGAGGGGAGGGAAGGGGTCGAGAGTAGGTAGGGGAAGGAAAGGGAGGGGAGGGGAAGGAACGGGAAGGCAGGGGTGGGGGAGAGAAGAGAGAAAGAGAAGCTGGTTTCTGCTTCTCCTTGAAGCATTTACTTTGCACTGGCAAAAGCCTGCCTCTCCCAGGCACCTTCCGGATCCCCTAACCCTGAAGGCAGATTTCCTGGGCCCCTTTCCCAGCCTCTTCCACTGAGTGTGAGTCCCCTTCTTCAGGGCTCCTCCTTTGCCCCAGAGGGAGGGAGAGGACGTTTCTGTCCAGCCACCAGTGTGTCTGGGACTGTCTGAGGCTAATGCACCCTGCACAGCCCATTAAGTGGAGCCCATGAGGCTCTTCGTTTAAAAGCCTATTATTTTAATTCCCAAAGCTTTTACAGAGAGCCAGGCAGCAGCAATGGCAACAGCTCTGTCTGCCTCCTAACTGTGACAGTTCATGACTCAGAATCTCAAATTGGTCATTTCTTTGGCCACTGTATCCTGTCCCACTCTCCACATCGCCCCTCTTGGAAAGAGTTGGCCCATTGCTGCAGCAAAGGGGATGCTGATGTCATTCGTCATAGCACAGAGGGCCGTGGAGGCTGGGATGGCCGCATGGTTGCAGTCCCCTGGGGACAGGGACCAAGGAGGAAGGGAAGGACTCAAACTTCTTTCATTAAAATAACTCGTAGTCCCTGCACACTACTGTTTACTAAAGCTAATGTGTTTGTTAATTTTACTGGAAAATAAAAAAATGCCAAGAAAATATCAGTGTGTTGCTCAAAGGTGGCTGAAAGTAAGGGCACGTTTACAGTGAGTGCAGATTTTATCTCATGAACTGCTTCCTGCCTGATGGGCCCAGCAGTGGCCTTGTGCCACCAGTGCAGCAGACTGTGCAAGGGCTGGGGAACAGGAGCTGGTCCCCTCCCCACTGGGCACTGGGTCTGTCCCCTGCCCAGTTCTAGGAAAGGTGTTCAAGGAGAATCCTGCCTGCCTGTCCCTTCAGTGCTTCAGACGCACTCCAAATAACGATCCTACTTTGTTTTGGATCTTTAATAAGACACTTTATTTTTTTCCCTCATCATGATCGACAAGAAGTCAGGCTGTTAGAAAACTGCTTTTGCACTTACTTCCCTGCTGGGCTTATCCTGCCTGGTTTCTACCCCAGCTGTGCCCCTGAGTGAATCTTCTGAGGACCCTCGAGCTCAGACAATGGGGTCTTTCACCAGTGGCTTTGGGCTCAGTGGACCTTGTTCTGAGCTCACCCTCTCTGGTGTCCTGGCATGGCTTCCCTGCCACATTATGGGCGTTCCTTTTCCTCTTTCCTCCCCCCCCTTGCTTTTTTCCCTTCTTTTTTGAGGGTTGGCCCCAGGATTTTCACAATGAGCTATATCCCCAGCTTACTTATCCATCCATCCATCCATCCATCCATCCATCCATCCATCCATCCATCCATCCATCCATCCATCCATC
>PVKA01031016.1:0-26712 GCA_004027165.1 Ctenomys sociabilis
CAATCCCTAGAACCTTACACACACACACACACACACACACACACACACACACACACACACACACACACACAATTAAAATGAAATTCATCAGAATATATGATGAATATAGCCTTTGACATAGACACACCTTGATGACATTGTGCTGAGTGAAATAACCCATCCAAAAAAGACAAATTTTAAGACAGGGTCTCACTATGTAGTTTGGACCAGCCTTTCTTTCTACCCTCAGTACTGAAGTTTGAACCCAAGGCCTTTGCACTAAGCTACATCCCCAGCTCTTTTAATACTTAAATTTTTTTTTATATTGCTAAGTTGCTCAGGCTGGGCTTGAACTTCTTATTCTGCCTCAGCCTCCCAGACTGCTGGGATTACAGGCATGCACCACCAGGCTTGGCTAGACAGACAAATGTTGCAAGACTCTAGCCTGTATGAGGTACTTGGACTGGTCAAGATGAAATGCAGGACAGGGACTGGCATGTAGCTCAGTGGTAGAGCACTGGCATAGTGAGACCTTGCACTGATCCCACCACAAGAAAAGAAAAATTAGATCAGGGATTGAGTGATGGTAGAATGGGGAGTCATTGTCTAATGGGTGCAGAGTCCCAGTTTGGGACAATGAAGTTGTGGCGGTGGAGTGTGTTAATGGTCTCATGCAATACATGTGTACTTAGTGCTGCTGAAATGTAACTTCAAGGTAGTGAGGGAAGTTGTAACTACTAAATCAACTAAGAACTATAAGTATTTTCATTTTTTTCTTCCGTCACAGCAGGTCTCTTGGTTTTATTTTCATGGTTTCTCAATGCATTTATATCTATCCCTCAAGGGACCAGGGAGATATCTCAGTGGCACCAGTGCCTGCCTGGCAAATGCAGGGTTCTGAGTTTGATCCGTGGTACTCCAGCAAATAAAAAATAAAAATAAAAAAACCCTCTCCCTTAAGCTCTATGTGTTCTAGGGGCTCAGTTTGCTATGTCACAGGGTAGATACGCACGTGTACAGAAACACTGCAGAAGGGCGGACAACAGGATCTGCACTGGAACGTTCGGTCTCAAGATTCACCTCTGGAGAGACACAGAATAAGGTGATAGATGAATCACATGGGAAATAGTGGTCAGTGGGTATAAAACCCAGACCTCAGCTGTTACAATTTTTTTTAAAAGTCTTGTACATTTTGTGTTGTTCTCTGTAGCTGACTGAGGATATAGCTCAGCAGCACAGGTCCCTGCCTGGCAAACACAAGGTCCTGAGTTCAATTCCTACTACAAAAAAAAAAATTTCCCTGTAACCTTCTTGGTGATAAAGGAGAACATTCTCTCTTTCTCTTTTTTTTTTTTTTTTTTTGGTGGAACCGGGGATTGAACTCAGGCCTTTGCACTTGCCAGGGAAATGCTGGCCCTGAGAACATTCTCTTGAGAGACTGGGTGCTTATTTTGAAATAAAGAACAAGGAAAGGGCCTTTCTGGTGGTGACAATCTCCCCATGAGAACATGACTCTTGCAAAAGATCTCCTTCATCCCTCTCCGGAGGAGAAGAGGAAGCACAAGAAGTGCCTGGTGCAGAGCCCTAATTCCTACTTCATGTTCGTGAAGTGCCCAGGATGCTATAAAATGACCACAGTCTTTAGCCATGCACAGACGGTAGTTCTGTGTGTTGGCTGCTCCTCTGTCCTGTGCCAGCCTACAGGAGGGAAAGCCAGGCTTACAGAAGGATGTTCCTTCAGGAGGAAGCAGCACTAACAGTACCCTCAATCAAGATGAATGGGAAACCATCCCAATAAACACATTTTCGATAAAAAAGAACAAGGAAAGGGCCAGGGAGATAGCTCAGTAGAATAAGCACTTGCCTGGGAAGTGCAAGGTCCTGAGTTCAATCTCCGGTACTTGGAAAAAAAAGAAAAAAAAAAGGAAAGGAAGTAGCTAAGGCAGATGCAACCTGCATCCCAGCCAGGCCTGGAAAAGTAGTTAACAGTGTTGTTAGAGAGGAAAGAAAATAGTAGTTCCAGTGGCCTGGACTGGGAAGCGAGCTGTGGCTGGCCTGAGCTGGTAAAGGGCCTCAAAGTTGATGCCAGTTTCTGGACAGGAAGCCTCTGAGTTAAGTGATGGTCCCCACAGGGGTGTCATCAAAGTAGGGCTGCTAGGCTTAGAAATCAGATCATACAAAATAGCTGGGCACCAGTAAATGTGAATTTCAGATAAACAAATAGCTTTAGTATTTTATCTGGTAATCCTACTTCAAAGCCTAGGTGTCTGAAGAAAATCGCTGTGGTGTGTTCTCGGCTTTACTCCTTATCATTTAGCTGTTATTTCTCATGAGGCTACTGCAACAACTCCTGGATGATCTCTGTGCTTCTAGTCTCTCCCTCTTCCAGGTCCAAGCGCCTTCTGCATTTGTCAGGAGCCAGGAGTGGTGGCACATGCCTGCAATTCCAGCAACACAAGAAGCTGAGGCAGGATGATAGTGAATTCAAGCTCAGCTTGGTTAATTTAGTGAACCTCCCTCAAATTAAAAAAAAAAAAAAAAAAAAAAAAAAAAGAGTTTGGAGACATAGCTCAGTGCTATCTGGGTTCAACTCCTAGTACTGGAAAACTAAAACAGAAATAAAGAAAAATGTAGAGTACAGTACATAATATCTCATGGACAATTAATGCTGAAAGGGTACCCCATCACTGCTCGCAGTTCTTTTTCTTTTTTGGCAGAACCGGGAATTGAACTCAGGCCCTTGGGCTTGCCAGGGAAGTGCTTATTCCACTGATCTCCCTGGCCCCTTACAGTTCTCTTTAATGCTGCTCTGTCTCCCCCAGGAGTAGAGAACCTATGGTCCTAAATTGGGGCCCAGTCCTAGCACTGAGAGGGGAGGCAGAGTCAAGGCTAGCCTGGCAGGGATCCTTTGAGTGGATGCCTCCTGCTTCCCAAGCTGCAGGTGGGGTGCAGTGTGGCTGTCTGAATCCTCTCCTGTGCTGGGGTGTGGGAGACTGTGACCTGGAAGTGGAGTTGCAGAGCTGCATCCAGCTGAGACCAAGGTGCAGGGGATGTCCCAGACGGGCCTTGGGATGGAGGTGTGGGCACTCAGAGCACAGTGGCTCCCAGCATCAGGAGCAGTGCCCATGGCACCAGAGATAAGAGGGATGGTGGCACTGCTGTAGTTGAGGCCTCTGGCTGGCCCACTGTCCCTAGGCAGTGTAGGGCTCAAGGTAGCCAGTGATGGAGTTTAGGATTGCAGTTATTGTGGCCAGGCATGGTGGCCCACACCTGTAATCCCAGCACTCAGGAGGCTGAGGCAGGAGGATCATTTGAGACCTGCCTGGGCTACAAAGTGAGCTAAAGGCCAGCACGAACTGCATGGTGAGACCCTGAAAAAGACAAAAAAAGAAAATCCTGTTATTTTTTTTGAACACTGGTGAAGGAGACTGGGCAAGGTCTTGCGGAAATCCTGAGGTTTGTTAATAGATGAAAAGCCTGTTAGCAATTATTTATATTTTTTAAGACAGTGTCTCAAGCCAGGTAGATGGCTCAGTGGAATAAGTGCTTCCCTGTCAAGCCACAAAGGCCTGAGTCCAATTCCCAGTTCTGCAAAACAACAACACTTAACAGTTTTGGAGCAAGGGAGATGGCTCAGTAGAATAAGTGCTTCCCTGGGAAGTGCAAAGGCCTGACTTCAATCCCCAGTTTCACAAAAAAAGTTCAGGCTGGCCTTGAACTCACAGTGATCCCCTTGCCTCAGCCTCTTGAGTGTTGGGATTCCAGGAGTATGCTACCATGCTTGGCTAAATATTCGTTAAAGTCCAGGCATTACGTATAAAGCATCATGTATGGTATTTGGTACAAAGGCCCCTCCTCCCAGCTGGCACCTGTTATGATACAGCAGTGGCCCTTCTCAGACCTTGGCATTTGGCAGAGAATGGAGATGTCATCCCCTCACCTAGACACCAAACACACCACTACCATGCTGCTTGTGTCAGGTGGGACCAGGAGAGAAAGACAACAGAGGACTGGAATAAGGAGGGGCAGGGGAAGAGCAGGTGTTTAGAGCAGCTTAAGAGGGAAGAGCTCTTTGTAGGGAAGAGCTGTGTGTGGGTCTGGAACACAGATATTGTTGGAAAGGGTGTAGGTGTGGCACACTTAAGGGCAGCAGAGTTGCTGCGGTGCCCTGCTGGTAGAATGGGCAGAAAATCTGCCTTCCAGAACTTGCCGGTATTCTCCGGTGTGCTGCAGGAGTGCCCATGGGAACCAGGCCACTGAGGCATTCTGCTGTCGAATGGGCTGAGGGGAGGCTGATGGCAACTGGACATTGCTGGCTGCTCTGCTCCCAGCACTTGAAGGCTGAAGAAGGTCTGCGGACCCCACCAAGACAGAGAGCAATGATTCCTCCTGAAATGCTTCTTCAGTGTCTTCTACTGCCAGCTGACAAAGGGAAAATACTGTCCACAACCATTTCCTAGATTACACTAGGATTTAGAGCTGTATGGCTTTCTTTCTGGTTGTCCAATGGCTGGGAAGTTTATTAATCTGCTCCTGTAGAAAGGTTTAGGGGGCCGGGGAGATAGCTCAGTAGAATAAGCACTTGTCTGGCAAGCACAGGGCTCTGAGTTCAATCCCTGGTACTGCAAAACAAAAGCAAAAACAAAAAATAACTCTAGATCTAAAGGATTATTCTCATGGATGCATGTCATAGAGAAGTGCTGGTGTCCCCACTTCCCAGACCTGATTCTTAACAGGTCTTGCTTTCAAAATTTCCCATTTTTAGTTCCAAGTGATTAATTTCCTTAGGACAGTTGTATCAAGTGTAAAAAGGGGACAGGGCACCTGAGGTACAGGGTATGGAGGACAGGTCAGGAAAGGGCAGACTTAGTGGGAATTGTACAGAAAAATTCCCACTCGCAAACTACCTTCTGTATGTGGCCTCTGTTTGGATGGTGTGTCTTAGGTTCCAATTGCCCCACAGTGCTCTGGCCTAGGGGATCTGCAGCTTATACATATGTTCATGTATGAACTCTGTGTTGTCAGCAGACTGATGCTCTGTGGCTCCTTGACTTGCCTTCCCACAACCAGGACAGCTCTGCAGTGTTGCCCCAGTAGGTAGCTGCATCTCCACCCAACTGGGATGTGGGTGATGATCCCGTGTGGTTGATCTGGCTGCCAGCCACTTGCAAAGCTGAGGCAGAGAAGGTAGTGCTTGCCAGTCATCACATTGCCAGCAGCAGTCCTCAGTGGCAGAGAGGTGGAATGTAGGTGACATACTTAACACTCCAAGTAGGCCTCAGCTGTCTCTCAAAAATCTTTTTCTCCCCAATTTGAAGAATCTCAGGGCTGGCAAGATCGCTCAGCAGATTAAAGTGCCTGCTTAGGAAAGTTTAGGCAAGCTCAGGTTTGACCCCAGCACCACAGGCTGTACCAGCCTCGCCCCCAGGGTGGGCTGAGTTGGCCAGAGTCCAGGTGTAATGGCATACCCTATAATCCCAGCGCTGGGGAGGCTGAAAGCGGGAGGATCACCGTAAGTCCAAGCTGTGAGCTGTGTGGTAAGACCCTGTAACAACCAAATACATAAAAAAAGAAAAAAAAAAAAAAATCCTTTGTAAAGATCCTCTTTCAGGTCACCTCCAATCTGAACATGTTCCTCCTGTCTCCATGTGCAAAGTATTCACAGTAGCATTACTTCTGTGCTTATTTGATGGTTCACGATGATCTACCACCGCCTCTCTCCACTCACACTGGCAATTCTCATCACTCTAGAATTCCAAGAGCAATGTTTTCCTGGGTGCGGTCATGATTTTGGTGGAAAGGCCTTCCTAGTCCAGCTTTCAGGGTGTTCCCATCTTCTGGAAGCTCTGGCTTTGCTCTACTTGTAAGGTCTCCTTTTCCAACTTCTTTTCCCCCACTTCCTGAACTTGGCTCTCTCCTTGGTTTCTGGAAGGTGGGTCTGGGGTAGGTGGATGAGGGAGCTTTGCAGGAACACATGGGCTGGCTCAGGAAGCAGTCACACGGTGACCTCTGCCTGGAGGCCATCTGCACCCTGTACCCACCATGGAGGCCAGAGGAAGCAGTAACCACAGTTGGCCAAGTACCTGTGCGTGATGTGGGCCACAGAATGGTGCTCAGTCATGGGTCTACCTGGGCAGGGGGTTTGAGTCAGACTGCTTTTGGCATGTCATTTAAGAACAGAGAGGAACATTCTCAGTCCCCTAGAAGCCAGCCTGTTTGGGGAACCCTGTTTCAGTGAAGAAACTTCCGGGGGGATGTAATGGACACAATGCTAGCAGGGGCTAGGACAGGCAGTCAGGAGCCTGTTGTGCTTGCTCCTGGAGGGCTGCAGTCCTGCATCCCAAACTTTCACCATAATTCCTGCTTATTGCAAGTGGGTCAGTTTGAGAGGGGAGGGGAATGGAGGGAGCCAGGGGGCTTTTTGTTCACTTTTGTCTTTGTCTATTTTCATCATTTCCTTCTGTTCTTGTCTTGCCCCCCTCCCCCATTAGCCCTTTGATATGCTTTACTTAAAAATCTAAAGGGGATGGCTTTAGGTCATTTTGGAAGAACCCCTCAGTGAAAACTTTCCAAGTTTTTCTCTCTGATTCTTGCCCATGGATGTTTTGTTTTCAGTTGACAATCACCTTACACTAAAGTATAGCAAACTAATATAAATAAACCAGGTTTAGACTGAGAAAAACCTCACCCCTTACAAAGATCTCTGGGGCAGCTCTAGACCCGGTGTCCTGCCACATCTGAAGAGGCCCACAGCTGGGGCTGGTGGTCACCATCCATAGGTTCTATTCCTTACGCCCCAGACTTCCTGTTTGAACCACTCTTAAGCTGGTCTGCTGCTGCTGTTGCTGGGAGAAGAGTACTACTTCAGCACTGCCTAATGAGACCCCAAGGACCCAAAGCATAGTCTACGTTCACCAGCAAACAGGCTCCAGAACACCTACATAATCCTGACTGATGTCTCCTCTTGGGGACCCACTGTACATTTTCCTGGCACACATACAGCTTTTTGGCTATGATGCCTGCATACCTATTTCTTTGCTTGCAGTTTTCCTGCCTTCCAAGACCAGCTCAACCTCTTCTGTGCTCAAAGTACCCTTTTATGCAATGGTGATGCCTTGTGGGGAGAGGGCTTATACAAGCCCTTGGCAGATAGCAGCTCAGTGGGTGAAAGGCTAGCCCGAGTCAAATTTATAGATTTGTATCAATCGATCTGGGACATTTACTATCTATTGAGGATGGCAGAGGTGGAACAGACCTCAGAAACCTGGAAAACCTGTAAGTAGCAGGTAGGGCTGGAGAGCCATAGCTGGCAGTTATATTCTTTGTGCCTTTCTATTCATTTTGGGACTGATATTGGGGTGGAACCCAGGGTCTTGTATGTGCTAGGTTAAGTACTGTTACATCCTCAGCCTTGGGTGAGGATGAATTCTTTTATAATGTAGGATACAAAAGAGACAGGAAAAGGGCTCCAGGTCACCCCTAAGCTAGTGTGTGTCACCTCCTATGCTGGGATTTTCCCTTGAACAAAGCCTCCTCCAAGTGGAGGACTCCAGCTTTTAGCTCTTGCTGGAGTTGTACTGAAAAGACTGAGTCCTTGTGTTTCAGCATTGACAAAAAATGGGAGGAAGCAGAGTTGGGGGATTTAACTTTGCTAAGCCACTGTCCAGTATCTAGTTTTCAACCAATCCCGCTATTTTCCCTCAGAAACCCCACCTCAAAATAGGTAAAGATTCCACGCCAGGTATGTAGCTCAGTAGTAAAATGCTTGCTTGGTATGAAGGGGGCCCAAAGTTTGGTCCTCAGAGCCACAATAACCAAAAGACAGGTAGATTCAAGTTCAGGCTGCTATAATCAAAATTCACCCTTCAAGTCTAGGGTGCCAAGTAAGCCAATGTAACTAACTGCCTCTTCTCTCCTAAATGCAACATGGAAAAACAGTGCCACTGTCCACAGGCCATTTTCAGTTCTTCACTAACAGAGAAAGGGTCTCTTACTACATAGGGGGAATCACCTTTCTGTAGGTTTTCTTATCTTCTACCCCAAAACCACATTCCTCCCCAAATTATAATACAACCCTGAAGGGCTATCATCCATACAAGGGTTATACTAAGACACCACTGAAGTAGCTACACCACTTCAAGGAACCCAGTGAATGAAGAGACAGTCCTGGATGGATTTAAGAGAACAATTTGTTATAATGAGCCAGAAATATAAGATTCCACTGAAATTCCAACTGACAGATTATGGTTGAACTTAAATCTTTAAGGGAAAGCAGGTCAAATAAAGCCAATAGAGAAGCCCAAACAAACGTAAAGATAATGGATTTCAACAGTGAGTAGCTCCTGAACCCTTTACCCTTCAGCAGTTTGTCTATCTTCACTTTCCTATTTCCTTTTTCTTCGGCTGCATGTACCAAACCAACTGGCTTCTGCTTTATGGTCTAGGCAGAAGTAATTCAACCTCTTTGGACATGATACAAGGCCCAAAAGAAAGCTTTAAAATCTCAGTTGGGGTACAAAGTACACAATTCAACTCAGCATATGGGTTATCATCTCTGTGGCATCAATACACATGGTAGTAATTTTAAAGAAACTGAAGGTGCTACTCATGTGGCCCTGTAGCAGAAGCAGTGTTTCTACATTAGCAACACAGCAGAATGCATTTTTCACTAGTATCATCTTTTTTTTTTTTAACCAGGAAACAAAATCAGGACCCCATGTTTGCAGGGAGGCATTGTGCCTTTGTGTATATACCCTATGGCCCTGGTGAATGCATTTTTGAGCTATACATCTTCCTGACACTAAGAGCCAAGTAAAAGAGGTTGTACAACAGAATTCCAAGGCATTATAGGCAGGAACATTTTGGGACCTTCTGGTGGGGGCACAGAGACAAACACAAGAACATTAAAATGTCAGAGGGTATGGCAGGCAAAAGAAAGCAGAGGTAGGGTAAGTGTTCTACCCACAAGGCCCACACATTCATGTTTAAAGAGAAGTCTGGGCAAAGGGAATAAACAACAAAAAACATTCAACCAAATCAAAGGGAAAGGGGTTTTCATACAACACAGTATCAAAAGTAAAAGGAATACACAAAATGCACAAACTGGTGGCAGGTAACTCCACAGCCTGTTATGATAGGTCCTTCTACCATCAACCAGGTTTCTTCTCTGTCATCCCAAGGTTATTTACAGATGTGGCAACTTTAACAAGAGTCTCTCACAGATGGGCAGGCAGGCAGGCAGATTTCAATCATTGGTTTCAGGATCTGTCTGTGCCATATAGGCATCCAACTCAGCATCCAGGTGTCCTTTAGTTTTTGACATGTAGGCATCCAATTGGTTGTCCAGCTGCTCCTTGGTCAACACAGGACGAGTAAGGGCACCTCTCCCCCGTCCACGTCCTCGTCCACGTCCTCCAAAGCCCCCTCTTCCCCGACCTATCATACCCCGACCTGGCCCAAGGGGGGAAAAAAAAAAAAAGAGTTACAAGTAGGTTTAATGGGTGCTATAGGAAATGCCCCTTAGAGTAGTGGGGCCTAGCTGAAAAAAGCTGAAGGGCAGGGCAAAGAGGAGAGATCTGGAAAACGAGGCACACACTGGGCAGAAAGCAACACATGGAAAGCACACATAATGAATCCCTCATTACACGCTCATCTCTAAATGCTATTTATCAACAGAAAATAAGCTGACAAATATAATTTAAAAAATTTCTCCCTAGAGTTTAAATTTTATGAGTTCATAATTAAAATATACTGTAGATAATCTATTTTATAAGACAGGGAGGCAGTTAAAAGGGCACAGAGAATCAGGAATGCAAAGGCAGTTTTCAAAGCAAGCTTTAGTGGAGACTCTGCTAAGTCATCTCATCTCTTCTTTAATGTATTAAGTCTAGCAGGTGACTCCCCATGTCAGAACACTGAGGAATTATTCTGACATAGAAACAAGGTAGAGAGATGGGGGAAAAAGCATTCTGAGTTGTCCCAGCCTCTTTAGAGTCTAGTCATCTTAGGACAATTGTGGTTACCTGACCAGTTTCAGTTTCCTTAACAAAATGCATCCAGCTTTCTGAAAAGCTCCTTTAGTCTTTCCTAACCCTGTGATGTCTCTTACAAATTGAGTCAAGATAATTTGGAAACATTCTATTTCATCCTGAAACCTAAACTAGCTCATACTCCACTCAACAAGTCCAGTGGTGTTTAATGGGAGAGAAGTCAGTCCTTGGATTTTTTTAAAGACAGTCTTGCTATGTAGTTCAGGCTGGCCTTGAACTCAAAGTGATCCTCCTGCCTCAGCCTCCCAAGTACTGGGATTCTAGGCACGGGCCACCATGCCCAGATAGTCCTTGATTAAATGCTGCTTCCTAATAATACTCCTTGGCCAACTTCAGGACTATAAATTATGAAAACCCACCACACACTTTAAAAGGACCAGTGTAGATATACACAGGGGCTAAAATGGATTTATTCTCCTTCAACAGGTGGTGTTGGGTGGGAGGTTCTCACAAAAATCTTAAAGCTCCCATGAAATTTGGCATTAAACAATCTAGCACTGAACTCTTCCAATCTGGTTCATGAAGTCAAAGTATCAATGTGTCAAAGATAACAAAGAGTCAGTTATTTAACGATAGCAACACTATCTTACTTTCTACCTCAGTAAGAAAAAACCTCCGTTCCCCATAGGCAAACATTTTATTTAGGCAAGCATTGAATTTACTTGATTTCAGAGCCAATGCCTAATTCTAATTTTTACTCTCTCTGCACCTGTCCTGGCGTTGAGGACTGAACCCAGGGCCTCCTGGATGCTCTGTTGCTGAGCTTCAGACTACCCTATGATGAACTCTGGTTCATCTTTGTATACTTTTCTCTTTCTTAATCTTTTTTTGTGGTGCTAGGGACTGAAGGCCTTCAGCAAACTGTACTCTCGAGCTGCACCCTCAGGCTCTTTTTCACTATTCTCATCTGATTTAAATAAGGATTTAAACTACCAGGGTGGTGGTGGGGGAATGGTGGTGGGCAGAGAGAGAAAAAAGCAAAATTCCTAACTCAAAAAATATTGTTATTTTTAACAATTTTTAAGACCCTGGAAACCTGGATAAAAATATGGCTCTGTAACATGTACCTGATTCTTAGAAAAATTATGTCTTTCCCACTACCAGCATGAAGTTAGAAAATAAGTCAGTTTCAAAAAACAAGACAAACAAACAAGCCTGCCTACGACTTAAAGCTGTGCAGAAAGGTGGCTCTGAGTTTTTAAGGGAAGGAAATAAAGGGGAGCTACTCTCTGAAGTTGGTAGCTGACTAACCTCTACCACCGATTCCGCCACGACCCATAGCTCCACGCCCTAGGCCCCCTCTCCCAGGACCTCCACGACCTCGAACACCACCTCTTCTTAAGCCCATTCGGGGAGCTACGGCTCGTCCACCTCGAAGCAGGTTTTGACCTTGGAGAGGAGGCATACAATGTATATGCAGGTAAATCCAAGAGACACAAAATAGATTCTAACCAAAGGCAGTGAGGGTTAAATGAGTAATCCAATTAATTTTTAGGCTGGGTGGGGCAAACTGCACACTAAATGTGAACAGATTGAGCTGCTCTTCATTCAAATCAATTCAATAATTCTGACCACAAACCCATCTATGGAAGAAGCTGGGAGTTAAATACATTAATTTAACAAATAATTAGTAAATAATTAGATGTCTGGTATCATGGTACATTTGAAAATAAATGCTATGGTTCCTTTCAAAACTAGGGGACAAAGAACTACATAGAAAAGTTTAACAGTGCCCAAAATACAAGATACAGGTGAATGCTATAGGTCAACTTGTCCTTTTCTTTCAGATATTAAGTGTTTCACTAGCACCAGTTATAATACATGCCAAAAGATAAATTTCTTTTTGGTGCTATGGATTAAACTTAGGGCCTTATGTATACTAACCACACATTTCTTATGCTTATTTCTAGACTTGAATGTGCTTTGATTCAAGCAGCAGCAAGGTGTTTTAAAATGGAATGGAGATGACATGAATTACCTGTTATTACCCAGGTCATAACCTTTCAACTATTGCACATTATCAGAAACATAATGGTACTGGTAAAAGACATGCAGCACTACTAAAAATATGTGATTACAAGTTATTATTTATATTAATATAAATTCAGAATTAAAAGATGTTAAACGAATGTGTCCATAAGCAGCCCAGGAGAAAAGGGAAGGGGTTAGGGCCCAACGATTATCAGGGACATATGGCACTGACCTCGGAGCGACATCCCGCCCCTAAGCAGGGTCCTGGTGGCGCGTCCCCCACGCAGTCCTCCTCTGGGCAAGCCTCTCTGGACTATGGGCACGCCTCGTCCTCCAATGGCTCCTCTGGCCAGAGCCCCTATGGGTCGGCCTAACCGTGCCTGGATGTTACTCTTACCCAGGCGCTGCTTTAAGCTCTTCTGGAAGAAAAGGTTTTGGAGGATTGAGATCAAAAAGCGATTCAGTGAGATGGTAATTCCGAGTGCGGAAAGAAAAAAAGCAATTGAAATACCTGGTATATTGGGAAATAAACCTGCTGTGGGTATCATAAGGATCCCAAACCAGAAGGCTTTGCCTTTGACTTAATAGTAGAATCCTGAACCAGAGTGGAAATTTTAAGCTTTAGTAAGGTCCCATGAACTTCATATAACCACAATCACCTCAATAATTTGCATATGGAAGTCATATACAGCAACTTAGGTTTCAGTACACACATTGTTCTTGAACCACAGGTTGACAAAGACATGACTGAATCCATACCTGCCCAAGGACTACCACTGTCTTCAAAGGCTTACTCAAACACCATAAGAAGTTCATCACACTGGGCAAAATTTAAAGTATAAGTTCATTTGAATTCTTGTGATTAAGAAAAAATTGATTTTTCAGTCAAAGAAGCCAGTGTCTCCATTTTTCCTTTGAGTATCTATCTCCAGATGGTCCATTTTTTACCTTAAGATGCAAATAAAAAAGTCAAACTTTCTTCCCTTATAGTTCTTAAAAGTCTAATTCTACCATGTCTACTTACAACTGCAAACAGTTCCCTTAAACCAGTAACCTTTAGTTAAAAATGAGCCTGTAACTCAAACATACTTCAACATCCAGCCAGCCAGCAAAACTTGTTAGAATTAAGACAGGTGAGCTATCACACAAAGGCCCCATGTGAGACAAGGACATTCTAGATTTCTGATCACCTATATTCAGAGAAATCTCTAACATCTCCAACAAATTTCTTCAAAGGATAAGGGGAGATAGTATAGCCGAATACAACTGAAACCCTAGGCAAGCTTACTTTTACATAAAGGTATTAGTCAATGTGAATGAACATAAATATTGTGTCCTCAGGCTCTACCCACAAGTGACTACTGAGAGCTCTAAAAACATGCTGTGTGGTACTATCATTAGCTAACTCAAGATCACAAACTACTATTTAGTAACAGGAGAGGGAAAATTCTAAACATTATCTAACAGAGGCAGATCCAACTAACCACAAAAGCCTGTCCAGTTACTCTTCCGATTAGCACACAATCACTACTTTTTTTCTTTTTAGTGCTGGGACTAGAATCCATGTCCTCACTCATGCTAGGCCAAGTGTTCTCCCACTGAGCTACCAGATGCCAGAACACAACTTCGAGGCAGGACATTCTACAAGTCCATCATATTCAGCTATCCTGAGTATATTCATTTCCCTGAGCCCCATACTTTGTGGAAGAACTGTACAGTGCTAAGTTTTCCCACCGTTATCCCTACTGCACCAATCCTACTTTCCAAATTGAAGATATTGAAGTATATAAACTATAGCAACCAATTTGTACTTTGCAGCTGTGCTGTATAGGTAGGCATCAGCTACACGTGGCTATTTACGTCAGAAGTAAATTTTTAAAAATTTAGAATTAAGCTCAATTGCTCTGGTGACATTTAAAAGTTCTCAACAGCCATAGGTGGCTAGTGGTTATGCTGGATAGCACATATAAAAGCTGCATAGCACTACCGTAGATTCTACTTTCTACACAGCCTATATTTAAAAGCTCCTCTGGAATATGTCAAGATTTTAGTAATTTTTGTAAGTGCTTTGTGTGTGATGATTTCCTGAGTCAGGAATGAATCTAATCACTCCAAGGCCCTTGGTAGGAGAAGCCAAAAACCCTGTTTATTTTTGGTCAGTGAGCCTAATGGTTCAGAATGGGGGTGGGAGGGTGTTATATTTAACTGATGAATTTATGCACAGCCATGCAGTGCTACCAGTTAAAGTCCTTACAGTTGCATGGCATCGCCTTTCAGACGCCCAGCCACAGCATGGACATATCCTTCCATAGGCACTGTCCGGACTTGCATATAAAGTCTATGAATAATAAAGAGCAGGTTTTATTTCAGGTCTGAATAGAATGATTTGTTACTGGAAAATTTAAAAAGAGAATGCACTAATAATCACTCAGTATTTTTGCTCTATCATACTTCAACTACTGTGGAACTGAGTGCCACTCTCTATTTTAGCACCGAAAAACTTGACCAAGGCCATTCATGACTACCTAATGCAGGGAAAAGCAAAATTATTTCTGAGTTTGAAAATCACTGAAAAGGGGGTAAAGGATGCTTTGAAGGTTTTATCTCAAAGAGTTTTTTTTTTTTTTTTTCCCTCCAGTATGAGGGACAGAGCCTCGTACATGCAGGCAAGCTACACTTCCTAGCCCAAAACAAAGTCTCTTTGTAAAAGAAACCCCACAAACCCATAAATCTACTTTAAGGTTAAAGGATGAAAAAATAAGAATTAATCCTCATTGATAACACAAGCAGGACACAAAGGTGGTAAACTTCTGAAAAGAAAAAGATAATAAAAAATTACTTAAGTACCTGCCAAAACTGGAATTTGCTGAACAACTCCTTCAGAGAAATTTCAGCTTATGCCCTGAGCAGCCTCATAATCATCCATCTCATCCTGACAGCCTCAGTGGATTGTCACAGCTCACAGCTGCTTCAGGAGTATTAAGACTCGTTCTCTCACCTGCTTAAGTTTTAATGCTGCCTGGACAGAGGGTCTATTCTCCATCTGCTGGGCCAGTCTTCTGTTTCTGGCACTGGCTAGCTGCTGTTGTTGCTGCATCGAAGCCCGAATATTCACTGGCATCGGCTGTTTGTTCTTCAGCATATTAGTAAAGCTTCAAGGTCGAACAAAATGGATGTTTAAACAAAAGCTTTATTACAAAACATTAATGGGCATTTTCATGGCTTGCTAGACCAGGAGCTTCAGATCCCATGAACTTTAAGTAAAGTGGTACATTTAGATCATGGCTGATGTGGGTTAGACTCCTCTTTTTCCACAAACTTGCAAGAGTCAGAAACTTAGAAATGCAGCTAAGGGCAGCACATTCAATCAAAAGTGATAACAAGGGCTCAGGTAACAGCTCTCAGACAGGTGGAAAGTATGAAAAACACGCAATAAGCAGATATGATGACAAGAAACAGAAGATGCAATTTCAAAGACAAAGAAAGCCTAAAGGGGGGGCCACTTAAGGGTTCATTCTGAAGGCAAATAAGAGGAAGGTCTTATTTGCCCTCAGAGCACCATCAAAGCCTGGGTATATCCATGTAAATTATAGGAGTGCATCACATTTAAAAATATTAGTAAGAAGAATATTACTAGAATAATACTTACTAAAAGATAAAGACAGATATATGGTATATCTCTTAAAGCGCTAACTACAACTTAATAAAAATCACTGCCCAAAGGCACTGAATAAACAAAGCACTCAAGGTTAGAAACTGTTTTTAAATACCTTAATTTTTTGAAGTCCCAAATAATCATTTTTTTTACTTCAAGTGGGTAATTCGTTGTTAGATTAGTTCAGTAATTAAGAGACTTATGAAGATGTCCCTTTACTATTCCCATCACAGTTAAGTTTAGTGGCGTGAAACAGAACATTTAACTGTTAAAAGAATATGAAACAGAAACAAACTAAAAAGCAGACTTGGGAAGAGTGAAATGGAGCAAAGCAAGTGCCTCTTACAAGGCCCAGGAATGATATTCAAGGGCCTTCGGACATATTCACGGCTTGCTACCTGCCTCTTACAGGCCAGACACAACACTGCTGGCCTTGGACTGGGCAGCAAGCCTACTGCAGCTGGGGTATGCCACACTACCATGCTGCACCACCCCTGTATCAATGTAAAAAAAAACTGAAGAGAAGGGAGGGTGTGAGGAGTCCTTTTAAAATACATCCCACCAGACAAACACTTCAGACAGCTTAACATAAAAATCTACTGATAAGGGGTTTTGAAACAACTGCCCAATTTGTTTTGTGTACCACATGAGATGCAACTAGTAACAGAGGTCTGTAGCCTTCTGTTGTTATTTAGCTTACAACTGGTTTTGTGCATTGGACCCCAGGGCCAATTTAAGTAATGTTTTCTTAGGAAAGAGCTGAAGTTGCTGTTGGCTGCCTCACCGCTCATTTAGAGACATCTTGGTGGTGCTTTTTAGCACAACTTTTGGTGCTGACTGGGCAGCCATCTTCAAATCCCGAGGATCTACAAAGGACAACAATTAGAATAAGCAAATCAGAATGACCACTTGATAAACTTAAAAGGCCTGTATCAGTCTGAAAATTGTTCCAAAATTCATTTCAGTTTTTTTTGTGTGCCTTTTTTTGAGACAAGGTTTCACCAGGCTGGCCTCAAACTCACAATAATCTGCCTGCCTCGGCCTCCCCAGTGTTGGGATTACAGGCGCGCACACCACACGACATTCAAATATTTAGGTTTATTGACAGCTACTTTTAATTATTGAAACTACAATGCTGCAGAACAGAAAATGTCATCTTCAAAAGGGCAAAACCGGGCACAGTTAAACTGTAAGCATGTGGCTTTTAATCAAGAACTGTCCTTTCCAACCTTGGTGAACATGATTCATCTAGGGAACCTTAACATGCCTGGGTGCAAGCCAATCAAACTGCAATCTTTGGAGGTGACAGCTGGGGATCAGGGGGAAAAAAAAATAAAATCTCTCTTTGTGTTTCTTGTGTAATTAAATTTGCGAGGCACGATCTAGAAAACACAGATATGCTTAGCTTTAAAAGTAAACTTAATTTCCAAAATCAAGTAAGGGGGCCTTGGGAAGGGATTATGGACTTAAGAGAGAACCTCAGTACTTTCCTAAATGGTTTTCACCTGGTAGTTAGTTCTTGAACCGCCCTCTTCAAAATTTAACCCTAAGAAGCTGGCTAAGGAGGCAGACAGGAGGATCGTTGCAGTTCGAGACCAGCCTGGGCCAAAAAAGTGAGCTCAAGGACAGCCTGAGCTGCATAATGAAACCCTGTCTCGAAATGCAAATGAAACAAAATAAACCCTAACAGAGCTGATTAAATCATGAAGCCTTTAATCTCGCTACAATTTTTTTTTTAAAGGTACTGGTATTGAGCCCATGGCCTTCGGGTTGAGATCATCTTCAGCCCTTCATGGACGTTCAGACAGAATGTCGCCCAGTGGTTCAACTGCTCAGGGTGTGCTCCAACTGCCACCCTCCGGCCGCAGCCTCCCGCGGGCCGGGTCACAGGCGAGCGCCACCACGCTGGCCTCCAAAGCCAAGCTCAGAACCAGCGACCCCTCGCTTCAGTCTTGGGTGCCGACGCGACCGCGGCCCCCGGCGCTCCCGCCGCGGCTCCACTCCGCCCTTCTCGCGGGGCCGGCCCCGCCCCTCCCAACCCCACGACACCTCCGCACCCTTACCCCGACCCCTCACCACAGGAACGCACCGAAAGAAACGGACGCCAGTGCTCCTCCCGGGGCTGCCACCACGGCTGCGGCAGGCGGGCCGGGGACCGGCCTAACCCAAGTGGACGATGGAGGGGCTCGGGCTGACTAGGTGGGCGGTTGGTTTGATGCGTAATTGGTAGATGGCGAGGTTCGCTCGTTGGGGGTCGGCGCTTTACTCTCTGGCCGATCCGCCTGCTCTCCCGGCCTGTCTTTTCTTGCCTTTCGTCGGTAACACCAGTTTGGAGGAGAACTCCCGCTCGACGGCTAAAACAAAATGGCCACCACACCCAATGCGGAAAGGGACCGGCTAAAATGGCGTCGACGCAGTACGTCAGACGTCAGAAGCACGCGCAACTAGGGGGCAAGTGGAAGCTATATGTACGCCTGCGCAGAAGTCATTCCGGTAGTCTTCCGGAATTGTGGGCGGTTCTCCGCCCTCAAGGGGCGTGGCCAGTGGCCTCGTGGGTGGGACGCTCGGGTGACAGTTTCCAGCCCGGGTTGCTATGCAACCTACTGGCTTCTAGATTTCATCTGCATAGGACGGCTGTGTCGGGATAAAAACAGCTCTCGTATTCCCCCCGCCCCCGTGAAATAATCTTTATGCAGGACCTGCCTCGTTCTCGTCCTAAACACCACAATTGGGGGATCCCTCTGCCTCCCTCGACCCTCCCCAGTTGCGTGTTTGTGATCGTAAGCCCTTAAAGGCGCGTGCGGTGTCTCGCCTGGCGGGTGCTGCAGCAGCTGTAGCTGGGCTGTCTTCCGCGTTTCCCTCCTGCCTCTTCCTCACCTGGTTACGCCTGAGCCTTCTTTTTTTTTTTTTTGTCTTTTTTTTTTTTTTTTTTTTTTTTGTGGAACTGGGGATTGAACTCAGGCCCTTGCGCTTGCCAGGGAAGCGCTTATTCCACTGAGCCATCTCCGCAGCCCAAAACAGTTTTTTTTTTTTTTTTTTTGCGGAACCAGGGATTGAACTCAGGCCCTTGTGCTTGTCAGGGAAGCGCTTATTCCACTGAGTCATCTCCCCGGCCCCTGTCTTTTTGAGATAGGGTCTCACTATGCAGTTCAGGCTGCCCTTAAGCTCACTTTGTAGCTCAGGCTGGTCTCGAACTCATAATAATCCTCCTGTCTCAGCCTCCTGAGTGCTGGGATTACAGGCATGCGCCACCATGCCCGGCCCTTGCCTGATCCTTCTTTAGGGGACTCTTGGCCCGCCTGTTTTGCCTCCCACCTGGCACCCATGTGGATTTGGGGTCAGAGCCAGACAGATGTTTTGTGAACGCTGGGTCTTCAGTGGGGCGCTCCCATATCTGCTGGGTGAATGAATGAGCACACTGTCAACCCATCCTTTGCCCCAGGACCCTGTCACTCATTTTCCAATGTGTGTGTTGCATGTATGTGTGTGTGGGGGTGTCTCATACTATTCCTTGTCTTTACCAAGGTGAGGGCAAGTGTTGTGTTTATTTTGCACAGTGTTGTACCCCAATTCCTACACAGTGTCTAGCGCGTAAATACTGGTGGAGGGTTGAAAGCCTTCTTCTGGTTTTGGAGTTGTGAAGCTGAAGTCTCTTCCATTCCTAGCTGGAACCTTGGGGCCCACGTTGCCGAGCTTTGAGCATTCTCCAAGAAGGAAGATGTAATGCATAAGACCTCACCAAAATAAGAGACACTGTGAGCGCGCGGTCTACACTTCTCCACCCGCTCCAGATCCAGGAGGAGACAAACACACGTGGCTGGCAGAGGAGCCTTTTTAATGAAGATGAGTTGCTGCAGTGGACCGCTACTCTTGCTCCTTGGTGTGTGCAGGGGACAGGCAAAGTGGGAGTGTGGGGAGTCCTAGCTGAGGTGAGGCAAGCAGGGTGGAGGGGAAAGCGCTCCTCTGGGGCGGTCTGCTCAGCTGTTCTCCCAGAAAAAGTTGTTACAGGCCACGGTGAGGGCAGCCACCAGCACCACGTACTCCTGGAAGTCGACCTCCCCGTCTCCATTCTCGTCCAGCTCCTTCATCACCTTGTCCACTGCATCTGCGTCCTTCTGGGTCTGTGAGGGCGGAGGGCGAGCATAAGGGGAGGGTGGTCAAGGAGAGGGAGGGAGTGATGAGCAGGAAGGGGAATGGGCAGTCTGCCTCTGTGCCTTCTCCAGACCCTCCGCTTCTGCGGCCCACTCAACAGACTCCTTTAACTGGCAGAGGTAATAATAATATCAGTGGAGGCGAATCTGAGGTATGTATGTGGCAACGGCTGTATCACTGAAAGCTCTAAAAGGTTTTCCATCTCTGCCATAGGTCGAATGTCCGCAATGTGACAAGTACTATGCTAGCTAGCACCCTCTGGGCACTGCCTTTTTTTTCCTGTAGTGCTAGGGATTGAACTTGTGGGCTTCACACTGAGCTACAGCCTCAGCCTGTTTTGTTTGAGTCAGAGTCTCACTTTGTAGTTCAGGCTTGCCTTGAACTCACTATATAGCCTAGGTTGGCCTCAAATTCATACTAATTCTTTTTTCTTTCTTTTTTTTTTTTTTTTTGGTACTGGAGATTGAACTTGAGACCTTGTGCTTGCCAGGCAGGTGCTTATGCCAGTGAGCTATATCCCTGGCTCACTAATCTTCTTGTCTCAGCCTCTTGAGTGCTGGGATTACAGGTATGTACCAAAACACTAGGTTTATTTTATTTATTTTTTTGAGATAGGGTCTCATTATGTAGTTCAGGCTAGTCTTGAACTCACTGTATAGCTCAGGCTGGCTTTGAATTTAGGGCAATCTTCCTGCCTCAGTCTCTCCAGTGCTGGGATTACAGATGTGTGCTACCAGAGCTGAGTAGGTTTTTTTTTTTTTTTTTTTTTTTTTTTTTTTTTTTTTTCCTCTTTTCAGACAGGCACGGGGGACTGTGGTTTGAACCCCAGTTCCATATGCCACACCAGACCCTCCTTTAAGGCGTCCTGAGCCAGTCGGAAAAAAACAAAACAACAACGAAAAGCTTCTTTTGTGGGACTGGGGAGATGGCTCAGTGCCTGGCAAGCACAAGGGCCTGAGTTCAATCCCTGGTTCCACCAAAACAAACCGAAAAGCTTCAGTCCTGGGTGCCAACTCCCACCACAGCTCCACTCCGCCCTTCTCGGGGGCGGCCTCACTATATAGCTCAGACAGGACCTCACTATATAGCTCAGGCGGCCCTTGAATTCACTATGTAGCCCAGGCTGGCCTCAAACTTGGGGTGATCTTCCCCAGCCTCCAGAGTGCTGGGATTACAGGTGTACACCACCAAGCCTGGCTACTAATTTAATTCTAGTTTAGAGTTGGCTAGGTGGGTGTGGTGGTGCATATTTGCAACGCCAGCCACTTGCGAATGAGCCACCAGCACCTGCCTGGCAAGTGCAAGGTCCTGAGTTCGAGTTTTGGTACCTGAAAAAAAAAAAAAAAGAAAGAAACTGGAATATAATTGCTAGTGATATAGCTCAGAGGCGCAGTGATATATCTCAGCCCTGCCTGGAAATAAGGCATAAGAGTTGAAAGTTTGAGGCCAACTTGGGTAACTTTGTGAGATGCTATCTCAAAATAAAAAGGAGGGGCTGGGGAGATGACTCAGTGGAATAAGCACTTTCCTGGCAAGTGCAAGGGCCTGAGTTCAATCCCCAGTTCCGCAAAAAAATTAAAAAAAATAAATAAAAAATAAAAAGGACTGGGGAGCCAGGCGGTGGATGCCTGTCATCCCAGCATTTGAGAGGTGGAGGCAGGAGGATCCCTTCAAGTTTGAGGCCAGCCTGGACTACATAGTTCAAGAAGAGACCCTGAGAACCTGTCTCAAAAAAGTAAAACTAGAAAATGAAAGAAAGAAAGGTCCAGGGTATATAGTTCAGTAGTAGAGCACTTGGGGAATATAAGTGAAACCCTGGGTTTGATACCCAGCACCAAGATGGGGAAAACTATGGGGCTGTTGTCACTATTTCCATTCTAGAGAACACTGAGACCCATAGTTTGTGGTTAAGCATACATGCCCAGAGTCACAGAGGGAAAGTAGCCTGGCTAGCACTTGACACAGTGTGGTACAACCCAAAGGTGGACCTGCTGCTGCGTCCCAGGGTAGTTCCTGTGTGCAGGCCCTCGGCCCCTGCAGTCTGTTTCTCTGTAACCTCCCATCAAGCGGGACTACTAGGCGTGCTCCAGATTCTTGTTTGTTCTCACAGATGCCTCCTAAGATGTCCTCATGACCCCACCGCCCTCAGTGGGCATGTGTGGCTCCAGGGCTGCCTTGTCAGAGAAGCCAGCTCATGCCCATGAGGTCACTGGTGCCCTGGCCTTGTAGGCACCTCTGTGAAGGCTCTGTGCGCTTCCTGGAGGCGTGATTTACGTCCAGGTGCCAGTCTTGCCCTCCTAAACTGTGAACCTGTTACTGAGGAGTCTGCTCAGGGCCTGGTTCAGTAAGTGAGGGCCTCTTGGCCTGGCCTGGGGAGGGTAGAGGAGCCTGGGAGAGGAGGTTGAGGAGTAGGCTGAGCTGGGGGTGGGTGAGGAGGTGGCAGGGAGGTGCCCACCCATTCTCCTGCCCCTCACCCCCACCACCCTACACCCCCATTCCGAGCTCACATCCAGGAAGCCGGAGAGCTCGGTCTGTAGCAGCTCTTTGAGCTCCTTCTTGCTCAGCTTATACTTGTCTCCCTCCTTGCCCGAGTGGGCGTGGAACACGTTGATGAGGGTTTCCATGGCAGTCTCCAGCTCAGAGCCCATTGTGGCAGCCAGCACACCTGCAGACCCAACCATGGAAGTGAGCTTGGTGGGGCCAGGCGAGGGGCTCTCACTTGCTGAGCATTCCCAGTACAAATAGGTGCAAGCTGAGAGCCCTGCTGTAGTCTGTCTTTCAGTAAGATTTTAGTGTGGGAAACTCTGGCACATCTAACCAGGCATGTGCTCTGTGCCCTCAGCCTGCACCTACCCAGTCCAGCCAGGACACAGAGAGCAAGCAGCCTGAGCTGGGCTGGCTGGGAGGCCCGCAGTGGATTCTGCAGAGGCTCCCCTGGCAGGGACAGGAGGGTGGGGCTGGGAGGGTGGTCACAGGACCTGATGGCTTCTTCTGGTTCTATTTTTACCCTGGATCTTGCAGGCCTAGCACTGCCAAGCTGTTCTGTTGGGCGTGGTGGGCCTGGTCTGTTCAGCCCCCACTCCGCTGCCCACCCCAGCGCAGAGTTAGTAAGAAGGTCTTGAGGAGCCTCAGGGAGGGATGGCAGCGGGGGGGGGGGCTGTGGCTTCTGGAGAGGGGAACCTCACTGAAGCAGAGCTTCTGATCAGCAACCTGGGGGCCTCATTTAAGTCTGGTAAGTCCCTTCTGCCTTTAAGATGTCATTGTGACTAGGGGGTGGGAGTGGATGGGGTGCACATGTGTACCCCATTGCCTTCAGTTTGTTTTCTCTTCTCAGAGAAATGATCCAAATTGTCCCCTCCATCAGGTGGGTGGGAGGAAGGAAGAGGAGACTTCTGTGCCCTGCCTCTGGAGATGGGAGGAAGGACGCCTGCAGGCCTGGAGTGCGGCTGCATGCTTGGCTGGTGGGATGTAGCGGGGCAGGGGTGGGGTTGGTATGTGTTGGGGGAGCCCAAGGGCCAAGTTCCTGGGGTCCATTGGGCTCAGGGGCCCAGGAATGAGTGGAAACTGGAGGGGCTTGTAGAAGATCTGCCAAGCCAGGGAGCCTCAGCCAGGCCCTCCCCAGCCTCACGGGGGAGCTCAGGTATCTCAGATCAGGTGGCCCATCCCACTCCAGGCCTGGGGGACTGGACAATGAGCCCTGATGATCAGATGACATCCCGGCTCTTCAATGGGGCCCTTGTGAGTGTCACCTGAACTCCGGACATGAGAAGCCCTTGTCAACGAGTCATGGGGGAGATGAAACCCAAGCCAGGGCTGATGGAGGGGATAAGGGGGCTCTCCAGGGAGGGACGCTGGTGGCTCAGTTACCAGACCCAGCCAGGAGGGGCACCTGGAGTTTGCTTGGGATTTTATATGGGGACAGTTCTGGCAGTGGCAAACAGAAAAGAATTGGAGTCAAGAGTGTGGGCAGCGGTCTGGGCTGAGGAAAGGGAGGCCCGTGAAGTAGTTGGGAGTGGCACCGACCAGGGCCCCTCTTCCTGATATTAAATGCCTCATATGCTGCCACCTCCCCCAGGCTTCCTGGGGACCTGGCTTTTGGCAAGGATGGGGCACAGCAGAGCCTGAGCTGGCAGGGGCAGGAACAGCTGCTCCGCTCTCATTCTTGCCCCACTGGAAACAGGCCAGCACTGAGGCCCCTCCTCAAGCCTGGGAGACTGATAGGGCCTTCCTTGGTAGGGGACTTGGTGGGTGAGGGAGGGCCCAGCCCTGGGAGCCAGGTGTCCTGGAGCCAGGTGCCGGCTTCTCTGCTGGCCTCCACATCCAGTAAACCCCAGCCCTCCCTCCCTTTCACTTGGCTCCCATTGCTACCTCCCAAACTGTCTTCCAACTGTCTTCTGCCCCTGCTGCTCCCAGGTCCTCAGGAAATCCTAGTGCTTGGGCTTTGGGGGTCCCCCCCACTGGCCAGGTTGGGGTGCCAGCCCAGTTGGGCTGCATAATACTTACAGTTGGTCTGGACCTGGACCTGAGGTGGGAGCAGCCTCTGGGTGGATGGCCGAGACAGCAAGTGTGGCTCTCAGAGCTGTGTGGGACCTGTCTTTAGGGGCCCTTCTCCTCCCCACCCCCAGCTCCACCCCTTCCTTCATAGACAGACACGCAGGGAGGCCAGGGGCCAGGAGTGGACAGAGGCGCCCTCTGTCTCCTGGGCTGGCACAGGCTGCCCAGTGTCTTCCCGCCCCACTGGGCACCCCAGAGAGGAGGGAGGAGGTGGGAAGGGAGATCCTGGGAGGGACGGAGCTGTGCCACCCTGCTCTGCGAACCCTGGACCAGGTGTGCAGCTAAGCAGAGGAAGGGGAGGATTCACTGTGGAAACCTGGCCTGGTCTTAGTTGGGGAATCTGGCGGGGGGGGGGGATGGGGGTAGGGGTGTGTGTCAGACTCCCCCTGGGGCTTCATTCTGGGGGCTCTTCTGTGGTGGCTTCAGCTTGGAGCCTTCTGTTTGTTGGGTCCAGCCTTGCAGCTGGGGTCCTCTGAGGGGGTGTTGGTCTTCGATGAAGCTCTCAGGTGCTCTTTCTTTTTTGGAATCCAACCCAGGGTCTTAGTATTGAGCAATATCCCATGTCCTTTTTTATTTTTCTTGACACAGGTTCTCACTGAGCCACTTAAGTTTCCCAGACTGGGCTTGAATTTGGGATTTTTCCACTTTAGTCTTCCAGAGAACTGGAATTATAGGTGTGCAACACCTCTCTTGGCTGTCTCCAGTTGCTTTTTAAATTGTTTTCTTACTGCAGTTCAGGCTGGCCTCAAACTCGCAACCATCTTCCTGCCTCAGCTTCCTGAGTGCTTGAATGACAAGGGTGCACTACCATGCCCAGCTTCAGTTGCTTTTTCTTTACTTTTTTTTTTTTTTTTTTTTTTTTTTTGCAGAACCAGGGATTGAACTCAGACCCTTGCACTTGCCAGGGAAACACTTATTCTACTGAGCCATCTCCCCAGCCCAGCTTCAGTTGCTTTTTAAAAATTAGCAGTTGTACCTGGCTCAGTGGCACATACCTGTAATCCCAGCACTGGGGAGGCAGAGGCAGAAGAATCGGTACGTAATTCACCGGTAGGTAGCCTGCGCGACATAGTGAATTTAAGGTCAGCCTAAATTACACAGGGGGCCCCTGTTTCAAAAAACTAAACAAAATAAAATCAGCAGTTGTGTCCCATGTCCCCAACAGACACTTCAGATTAGCTCTGGGGGAGTAAACGGGCAGGACCCCAGCTGCGTTCCCCCCACCCCCATCCCCATCCCCAACCCCAGGGGACCAAGAGCAGTGATTGGGCCACTCCCTCCCTCGGTAATCGCGGGGGGAAACTCAATAGCCCAGAGCTGGGGCGTGGCTGTCTTTTCCCTCGCAGCGCCGGGCGGTGCTTATAAACCTCAGTCAGGAAGTTGCTGCGCGCCCTGCCCCTCTCGTGCTTCGGTGAGTTCAGCCTGGAGGGAGTTCACCCTGGGTCCCCCCCGAGCCTCCCGCCTGATAGCTCGCTGGAAGAGCAATTCAGGAAGTGGCTTTGGGGAGCAGGCGGCAGCCCCCGAGGAGTGCGAGTGCCGCCTTGTGTACGGAAACGAGGGGGCGCCGCGCACGGCCCCTTCCCCGTCCTTCCCCGCGCCCCTGGGGCCGCGAGTGCCCCACCGCACCCCGCTGCAGGCTTGCGGAGCCAGAGTGGGGCCGAGCAGCACCGTGTCGTCCCGGGACGGGAGCGTGTGGGCATCGCGGGGCGCTGTGCTCAGCCCTCTGTCCAGCTGCTCTCTGGAAGGGGGTACAGAGAAGACGGGTCTGACCCGACTGAGCGCAGCCGGGCCTTTGCCAGCCCACGCCTGTCCGCTGGGCGAAGTGGCTGGTGCGGGGGCAGGCGGAGACCTGGGCTCCAGTGTAAACAGGCTTTGGGGACAAGCAACCTCCTGACCCTTCGCGGTTGTGAGGAGCAGCAAGAAGGGGCCGCCTCTGAGGGCCCCTAGCCAGGATTGTAAAACCCGCGTAACGGGCTTTTGGAACGAGCCAAAACTGAAGTGCCGTGGCCTGGCTCGCCCTGAACCCAGCTTCTGACCCCGCCCTCCCCTCTGCAGAAGCCCCAAGGCGAGCTCCTCGACCTTGCAGGACAGCTCCGTGAGGACGGCAGCCCCAGCCCCTCCCTGCCTGGGTCCTAATGGCAGCAGAGCCACTGACAGAGCTGGAGACCGCCATCGAGACAGTGGTCACCACTTTCTTCGCCTTTGCAGGGCGGGAGGGCCGGAAGGGCAGCCTGAGCATCAATGAGTTTCGAGAGTTGGCCACCCAGCAGCTGCCTCACCTGCTCAAGGTTGGTGGTGTCTCTGGGGCTGCGATGTGTGGATCGGGATGTGGCCCAGAGTGGCGGTGAGAGG
>PVKA01031017.1:0-26714 GCA_004027165.1 Ctenomys sociabilis
GGTCCAGACCGCGCTCACAACTCCAGGGGAGACCATGGCAAATGGCAGCTCTCTCAGGCCAGGACGGTTCCCACCGAGAAACCCCAGCCTAGGGAAGCACAGGAGGTTCTGGTGAAAAGGTGGGAGCCCAAAGGGAAGGAGTGGATAAAAAAGATGTGAGCAAATAAAGTTAGGGGAAGGCGCATCAGAAGGCACAAGCTTCCCACAAGGGCCTGCAGCCCAGACTTCCCTGAAATATTTTAATTATCTAGGAGTCCATAACTCTGTTAGTTATACAACCTAAACTTAAAAAGTACTTCAAAAAAGAAAAAAAGAAATAGCAAATGCTATCTCTTCCTTCTCCTCCTCCTCCTCCTCCTCCTTCAAGTGTATTTAGTGCAGAGTCTACAGGTCTCACTATATAGATCCGATTCCTAGTGATCCTCTTGTTTTCAGCCTCCCAAGCACTGGGATTACAGGCATGCACCATTGTGCCCCTGGGGATGGAAACCCGTGGCCGCTGTGCTCTGCTCTAGCAGGCTCTTTAATCCAATGAACTATCTGTCCGACCTAGCAAATGCTATTTTGTGCCGTATCAGTAAAGGTCTTGAAGGTAGAGAGAGAAAATGCCTCCCTGCTGGCTCAAACCAAGTGCTCTGTTCTACTTGACCTTGTCCTTGAAGAAAGATGATAGCCTGAGGCTGCTGGGAGGTGGGTGCAGGGCGGATACCGGACACACAGGGGAGCTTGTGCTTTATGGAGGAGCAGATACCAGTGTGCAGCGTGTGGAACGGAACCTGCTCCCTCCAGGGCTGGGAACTTGGACGGCGGATCCTCCCCTGGGCAGGTCTGGTTTGAGGCACCAGGGCGCTGCAGATGGAGGCCCTGCTCCTCAGGCGCCACCAGAAGAAAGTGGGAAGGAACCACATATTGAGATGAGACTGGGCAGGCCTCAGGATCCTCATCTGGGTAGGTGGGTGCTTCCTAATTTTACCCACCTCTCTCAATCTTGAGTTGGTTTCCGGTTTAGGTTCGAATCCGAGGACTTGCAGTACTAACAATTTGCCAGCAGAGGGCACAACCTAACCAGTTTGAAAAAGGAAAAACTTGGCTGCCAAGGGCCTGAGGCTAGCTAGCATCCTCTTCCTCCTCTTTCAATAACTTTCAATAGCTCTGTTCTGTACACTGAGAATGTAGTGGGGAACAAAGCACCCCAGGAAGAGCTGCTAATCTTCCTGGCTGACTCCATATGCACCATTTGTGGCATCCAGACCCTGGGCATTCTGCAGCCCCTGGCAGCCATCCCGCCCCGCCCTTTGCGCTGTCCTCCTCTGGACTTCGCCACAGGCGCCGATCCTCCTCCCTTCTTCCCTTCCTCCGTTCCCCCGCAGGGATGCTGTTGGCTGTTCTCCCACACTCTTCCTTGCCTCGGGGCCTCTCACCTGTTGTCCCCCACAGTGCTGATGACTCTGGGGGCTGTTTCCTCGGGGCTCCTTCTTCACTTTATTCTGCTGCCTGCTCAGTCTTGCCCAGAAGTGACTTTTATTCAGAGAGCCTCAGGCCACGCATTCCTGCCCACCTTGGGCTCCTGAGGGTGTGCTGTGTGTTCGCTGAGTCGTCGATTTGGGGCCTGTCCCCACCCATGCAGGCTCAATGAAGGTAGGGACTGTCACAGCTGGTCCTGCCTGGCATACGGCCCGAGCCCTAAAAACACTTGTGGATCAAATGAATGACACTGAGGCAGGGCAACTAACTGGATTTGGGGATAAGGAAGAGAGAAGGCTTGAGTGACTTTTTGAGTGTCGAGCGATCCATCAGGGTACCTTCAGCTGACTGCAGACTCTGAGGTGGCCTGAAGGAGGAGTTTTGCTTGCTGGTGTAGAGGGTCACAGCCATAAAAATTTTAAGGTAGTGGGGTTCTGACCAGCTACTTCTGTGTCTTGGATTTCCCTCCACCTCCTTCCTCTGCAGGACCTGGAAGGGGGACTTGGGTGGAGCCTGGGCTTCACCTTCCCTGCCTGCATGTGGACAGCAGACACAGACACACTTGCGTTTCATCCCGCCCTGGCAGAGTGACTCCACCTCCCGGGGTTCAGGGGCTGCGGAGCTGCAGCCCTGACTGTGGCCATTCTGCAGATGTACAGAAAGCAGAAGCAGCAGCTCGCAACCAAAGCTGCAGCCCTGGGAAGCCCCAGAGGCAGATGCACAGGTCCACACGGCCGTACACGCACACCCCAGGGTAGGCCAGTTTCCCCAATCCTCAAAGCCCTTCCTCCCTCCCTCACTCTCCACTTTCCTTTCCTACTCAGTTTCCACCACAGTTGGACTCAGTCCCAAGTGTTATCTTTAAATCAATTCACTAGATTGAATTAGAATACTTTTCAATACACAGAAAAATAGGGAAAAACACTGTTAATTCCATACTCAATTGCCAGAGCATTTTTCAACCTTTGCTTATTATTATTATTGTGTATTTGGTACAGGGTCTCACTTTGCAGCTTGGACTCATAGTGATTGTCCTGTCTCAGCCTTCCAGCGCTGGGACTACAGGTGCGGGTCACCATGCCTGGTCTCAGTGGTCAGCTTGACACCTGGGGCCCACATGGTATGCAGTACCAGCAATCAAACTGGGGTCCTTGTGCTTGCCTGGCAGGCATTTAGATGGCTGAGCTATCTCTAGTCAAACTTTCACTTTGTCTGTCGTCTTCTGAGGTATTTTACTATAAATCACAAATACTATGGATTTTAATCTTACAATAGTTTTCAGTCTATATCCTAAAATAATAAGCAACACAGGCTTATTTTAGGTCTCTTGTTGTGCAGTTTTCTGATATCTAGTATTTAGTCTGCATGAATTCTGCATTTGTCCCTACAATGTCTCACAGCTGATGCTGGAAAGATTATTGCAGAAAGCTGGATACACGGAGAAGAGCAAGGATCCCCAGGCAGAAAGGCAGCGGGCTCTAGAAACAAACACATTGTTTCAGTGCCCTTTCTGGCTGTGACCGCAACATTAGTGTTACTTGATGTAGCAGAGAGAACAGAAAAATGCTCTCTCCCTGACGTGGGGTGATTGGCCAGCACTTGGGAAAGCAAGGGTCAGTTGTCTGTAGGACCTGCTGCCTCCGGCCCTGCGGTGTGATGCGAGGACACTAGATGGGTGTAGGCGTCCGTGTGCGCACGCGCATGCGCACATGCACGCCCCACCGCACCCCCTTCTCTTGGGAAGGTGACTCCCCGGCTTCATCCCCAGCCCTGTTTCTGACCCCCTCTCCAGGTTCCTGCTCCAGGTGCTTCCACCTTCCCTTGGAAGTCTGCCCTGACTCTGTAATACGTGAGTCTTGTGGAACTTAAATTGGGGTGTGGGAGGCCAATGAAAACAAGAAAGTAGTCCAAGCCTTGAACACCCCTGGAACACCCCTAGTCAGGAGGCTGAGGCAGTAGGATCACAAATTCCAGCCCAGCCTGGGCAATTTAACAATTTAAGCACACTCTGTCTCATAAATAAAATGTTAAACATAATTTCTAATAGATGGCTGAAGATGTGGCTCCCTGCTCAAGTTCTGAACAACCCACTGGCTCCAGCCAGAAAGCAAGGTGCCCCAAGCCCGAGGGCTCATTTGCATCTGACTTCCATGCGGAGCAGAAGGGCCAAGTGGAAAGCTGCAGCAGCCAGATAGTGGAGGACAGCGCCTCAAGAGAGGTGGCTCAGGGATTAGCTTCCCAAAGACGCCCAGGCCACGACCTTCCTGCCCAGCCCTGCCATCTGGGGACAGTCTGCAAGCCTAGGTGACAAAGCCACCCCTTCCCCCTTCCCATACAAAATCCCATCTGCTAGGCCCAGCCTCTGACCTCTGGTCTTTCCTTACCAGCAGGCCCAGGGCAGAGGCTGCAGCTGCCTCCCCTGGAACTCCCCATCTGTCCCCTCCCTCCTGCCACCGGCACCTTCCCTGTGCCCTCAGTGGGGTCCTGTGATCCGGTCAGACCAGCCCTGACTCCCGTGGACAGAAAGTGCTTTTCAGAGCGGATGACTTGCACCCTCTTCTGTCGCTAATGCCCTCTCCACGCGTTCTTAGGGACTCAGGTTAAACGATTCACTTTCTTTTGCCAAGATAGATTTATCTTGTACTCAGGCTTGAACCCAGGGCTTTTACACTCAGTCACATCCCTAGTCCTTTCCAGATTTTTAAAGGGCTTGGCAAAAAATTTTATCCCAGATCTGTAAACAGAAAAATCAATATCATCTGCCTAAATTAGGAGAATACTGGAAATGGAATGAAAATAAAAGCAATAAATATTAGCTCTCATTTACCCTCAAGAGAAAGAAGGCAGAAGCAGAAGGGGCCCTGCTGCATGATCCACTTCTCTGATCACCTGGAAAAGGCAAAACTCCAGAGAAAGGCACAGGCAGAGCAAAGGCTGAACCCGGGCAGTCCTGGGAACTACTTTTGATTGTAGGGATGGCTAAAGAGTAGCTGCATTTGGCAAAAATTAACCAAGTGTACCCTTAAAGTCAATCCATTTTATTCATATGACACTTTAAAAAGACAAACTGAAACACAAATTCCTGCCTAGCCTCCTCTCTTTCTTATATCTAGCAAGTATAAGGAACATTACTCTGAAGGATTAAAAAACCAACCCTCCTCTGAGATTACTGAAAATATTGGAAAAACACTGAAGAGGAGACAATGGACTCGAGTGGCACTGTCCAATACAACCTTCAGACACCAGCCTGGGTAAGTTTATACAGATTCCATGTTTACACAGATTCCGCATAATTGAGAAGCCAACGCTTTACTGCATGTGGTGACACACACTGGGAATCCCAGCACTCTGGAGGCTGAGGCAGGAGGATGGTGATTTTAAGGCCAGCCTGGGCTAGAGTGAGACCATCTCAAAACAAAACCCTAAACAAACTCAGCACTCTTCATCTTCCTCCTCTCTGGCTTCCCTGCGCAGTATGGTGACCTTGGGGCTATTTCAACTTTTACCTTTTGTGATTCTAGGAGCAGCCAGGGCCAGCCGAGGGCTTAGATGGAGGGGATCTAAAGATTTCATGAATTCAGGACTAGAACATCCTGGAACTGCAGAGTCTAACTCATTCTTTGCTGTGAAGGTTCCAGGCACGGAGAAAGGCTGGTGCCACCTGGGGCCACTCTTTCTGTGCTGCTCAGGAGCTGGGCTGCCCTCGCCATGCTTCTGCTGCCAGCCTGCCCTTGCCTAGAAGGCCGTGAGCTGGAACCCTCACTGTCACTCTGCAGTGGCACCTGGCATAGCATGTGAGGGCTGCAGGGCATCTGGGCTGGATCGTCACAGCCGCTCTGTGTGATCCCGGGCTGTGAGCTGAGCACCTTCAAAGCCCTGACATCCAGGCTGACGGTGCTTGGAGGCAGCAGCCTTCTGAGGTGGTCCCGAGGCTTGTGGGATCTGCAGCTGCATGAGCAGCGCACGGACCTCCTGCTCCCTCACATGGATGTGTGAAATCTGCACCCAAGCCACTGCGTCGCCTCCTACCGTGTCAGGAGTCTCTCTTGTCCAGCCTCATGTGTGACCCGTGACCAACCCAGAGAGTCCCACTGTGCTTCAGCATTCTCCCACTCTGTGCCTGGGGGCTAGCTCGGGCTGCACCCCCACCACCATGACAACTTCATTTCTGTGCTTTGAGACAGGGTCTCACTATGTGGCCCACACTGGCCTTAAGCTTGCTGAGTATCTCAGGCTGACCTCCAGCTCCTGAGCCCACCGCCTCAGCTACCTTTGCGCTAGAACTACAGATCTGAGCCACGGCTCCCAGCTCTTCCTTGCTATCAATAGGAATGCTGCAGTAAATATTCCTCTTGTTAAATCTTTTTGAATATTCATTATTTACTCAATTTCTAAAACAGTTGCTGTGTCACATTACAGGTCCACCAATACAACATTTCAATTCAGTTTTTTAGTTTTAAAAATAAATATAATTACATCACCTTCCAGAAAGCGTATTGCACGAAAGCATCTCCCTACGGAGTTCAGAGGGCTGTGTCTCGGATGAGTTTGTTTCACTTCCTGCCTTTTTCCGCTATGGAATACCCTGGAGCGTCATTTACGCTTTTCAAAGCAGACAAAACATTTTTGAGCATAAAACTGAGATGCTATCCAGTGTTTTCCAAGCAGTTTCCTCCCTCCCTGTGTCTCAGCTGGGGTGGGCTTCTGTGGGTGCCTCCGGGGCTGCGCTGCTGCAAGTTCTGAGGCACAGAGAGAACATACTTGGAAGTCAGTAGAACCATGGGGGCACAGAGGCGGACAGCTGGCACCAGACACTGATTTCATCTTGGTTTCGAGTTGAGTGAAGAAAACACTGCCAGGGTCACGTTAGGGAAGAGGCAGACCTACAAGCCAGTATTCACAGGGAAGATGTGACCCGTGCTGGCTCAGGAGAAAGCCACGGAAGGTTCGCACCCTCTGATCTAGGCAGTTAATGACAGCTTGTTCATCATCCTGTTATCTGGACTCTGCCTCCCTCCCTGCCCTCCAGGGTGGTGGAAGACCTCAGTTCCCTTGAGACACTGAGTTGACAGCAGATGTTTGTAACCAATTCTCAGAGGGAGGACACCCCAAATACACTGTTGGCACATGAAGACGCCCAGCATTTCTGACATCTGAGTGTGTGTGCCACCGAGCTGCCTTCCTGGGGCCTAATCTGGGATCCTGGCACCGTCTCCTCTGCTTCCTGTCTGCACCACATTTTCTCAACACACGCGTGAGCCTCGGGCTTCCCCTTTGTCTTGTTTTCGGCTCCAGCGTGTGTGGGGCAGAAGTGAACTTCGAAGACGCACTGGTCAGCAGGACCCTTATCCTCCCAAGCCCCGATAAAAATTACACCTCTCAGGAAACCCCATCGACACCATGGCTGTCATCCTCAGTTAGCGCAGAGGAGAGGAGGTGAGAGGCACCCTCGTGCTGCAGTCACAGGGCAAATTCCACAGTTTGCCAAGGTCACTGTTTGAACCTCACTCTGTCACAGCCAACATCTCCTTCTACTCTGTGTTCCTTCAATGTCAGGTGATGCTGGGGAGCTGGAAGCATCTTGGCATCTGGCTCAGAGGATCTTGCACCATAGTGGAATATATTTAGACTGTTTCTGGTCGCTTTTGTGAGTAATCACCTTGCTAACTCACCGACTATCAGAATAGCATTAGGGAAACCCCTACTAAGCACAAGGAACTGATTCAACTTGGCAGGTGACAGGAGGGGGGGGGGGAATGTGGTGCAGACAGGAAGCAGAGGGGACGGTGCCAGGATCCCAGATCAGGCTGCAGGAAGGCAGCTCGGTGGCACACACACTCAGATGTCAGAAATGCTGGATGTCTTGTCCTTCCCTTGAGAATTGGTTAAAAACATCTGCTGTCAACTCAGGGTCTCAAGGGAACTGAGGTCTTCCCCACCACCACCCTGGAGGGCAGAGAGGGAGGCAGAGTCCGTTGTCACACATCAGCACGGACACCTGGTCTTACAATGCCCAGGGAGAGCAAAGCCTGGATCTGCCCTCTTCGCTTTCTTCTGCGTCTCACAGGCCACAGCACTTCCTGGCCTCTCCTCACCAGCATGCTTACAAGGCAATGCAGCCAAGAGGTCAGGAAACTTTTGTGCTCCCATAAATCAGATGTGAGTCGCAATATGATCTCCCTTGTCAGATGCAGTGAAGTGAAGGGAGGCAATGGGCCAGTGAGCCTGCAGCACCATCTAGCAGACGACACTGCCGATCCCCACAGACACAGCCAGCTTCCCTGTTTATGACAGCTCTGTCCTGAACTGGTTGGTGCTCACGCTAGGATGCCCAACACGGTGAGCAATTGATAATTATCCCCTCCTCTGCCTACCCAAAGCATGTAATGTACACAGGAAGCGCTCAATCGTGGGCAGCCAAAGACAGACCCAACTGGTTCTCAATTAAACAATGCAGACCCAAGCATTGGTTGACAAACTATACAATGCCCTTAATCTGGAAGGACCCTCACAGTATATTTATTCTAGCTGATAGGTTCTGGCCTGAGTACAAACGGCTAAATTATCACGGCTCTGATTCAACATGGCTGAATCCCCAAAACAACAGTTTATCTTCTCAGAAACCATCTCCTCCTCCTCCCCCACCCAGTCCCAGATGCAATTTACTTTCACCTTTCCTGCTAGGGAGACCCCAATCAGCTCCTTAGGTGTCGCTGAACCTGCCCCTCAAACTCCACCCCTAGCAAAATTCCATAAAGCCCTCAGCTTTCCATCATCCCAGGTCAGATTTTCCTACATCTCTCTGCCCTGCCTTTGATCCTCTCTGTGTCTTTATTTATTTTTTTAAGGAAGGGTCTACAGAGTATTCAGGGTCTCACTACTAGATCTGACTTGTAATGTTCCACATGTTTACAGCCTCCCAAGAGCTGGGGTTACAGGGGCGCAGCAACCACTCCCAGTCTCAATCGCCATCTCAGCACGCTCCAGGGGTGGGGCCAGTGCTGCAGGCCCCGGGATTGAACCCCCAACCCCTGCACCTGCTTGCAGGCGCTTTAATTCTCTGAGCTATTTGGCCGGCCTTTCTGTGTCTTTAGAGTCAATAAAGGTCTCTTTTATCTTTCCTCACTAGCCTCTTAGGTTATTTTCCTTGACATGTACTAGTGTTGAAAATTTAGGAAATCTACAAAGAATAACTTAACTGCTATTATTGTAGATGTTTATCCAGATATTCATAGGATGTTATGGCTACTATCTAATACATATTTATGCTGTACATAGTACTTTGAAATATGCATCTGAAAGTGTAATGCTTCCTTAGCACTTCTCCATTTCTTTGGATCTAATTTACAAACATTAATTACATAATAATATTCCTCATTTGAAAATGGTGATAATTAAAAGTACTGTTTCAGAGGGTTATACCACGAGGACTGACAGCGCTAAGTCATAGGAAGGTACTTTGGCATGTAAAAAGCTCAGTTAATTTAGCTCTTAGGATAACATACAATCAACCCATCGTCAGTGGGCTTTGAAATTGTTCTTATGAGTAAGGCTGGGCAATGTTAATTTTTGCCGATAAGGTCCTTGTAAACTTCGTGACTGCGGAAACTATACATATTAACACTAATTCGGTTATTTTTGCGAAGTTGGGGTGGTGGTGAAGAGGGGAAGTGATTTACCTGAGGTCACAGACCAAGCTAGCAGCAAAACTGGAAGTAGGAACCAACCAGGGTGCCCTGGTTAGCACCGTTCTAGCTGAACACCCAGAGAAAGTCCCAGCTGGGAGAGCGTGGTTTTGGGAAAAGCAGGGAGAGAATCTCGCGCAGAGCGGACCGCGCGGCGGGAAGAACTGAGGCCGGCTGGCGGAGGGGCGGGGCTGCGGGTTGCCTGGCAACCTGGGCGGGCGCGGCGTTCGAACGGAAGCGAGGAACCAATCAGGAAGTCCGGGGCGAACCATTCCCGGCGCGGGGGTGGCGGCGCTCACTTCCCCTTCCTCCGGGCCGGGCCCCCCTGCTCCGTGGGCCTGGCGGGGCGGCCCCTGGCGGCTCTGGAGACCCCTGCGCTCCTGGCCGCGCGGGCCGCGGCCGCTCCACCCTGCGGCAGCTCCGAAGCGCCCTCCGGCCCCCGCGCAGCGTGCACTCCAGGTGAGCCGCGGGTTCGCGGGGTGCCGGCTCCGGCCTGAGGGGCGCAGGCTCCGAGCGCGCGCCGGAGCGCGGGGACGGCGAGGCTCTGCGGTGCGGGTGTGCTCACCAGCGGGGTCTGAGAGAGCGTCTGTTCTAGCTCTGCCTTGCGCCCGGGGTCGAGGTACCTCCAGATAGGCCTTGAGAGGCCCCGACGGGCAGCCGGCGGTCACTGTCTGCCCCTGTCCGGACTCGGCTCGGGATCCTCGGCGCAGGTCCTGCCCCGCGCGCTCTGTGCTCCGGGTACCCGTACCGGTTCCGGACCCGCCTACCGTTTCTCAGACGAGGGGTTGTCCACAGAATCCCTCTGGGACCTCCCTACCCACGGGGTTCTGAGATGGGGGAGGCCCCTCTCAGAAGACCTCTTTTTGACAGTCACCTAGGATTGACAGATTTGGGCGAGACGGGAGGTGGCGGCAGAGTTTGGGAGTCACTGCTGGCGTCTTGGGTGTCTGCTTCAGGTTGGGGAAGGGACAGGCTCTAAACCAAAGCCACGAGTCACCAGGGACTTTGGAGTTGGGAGTGGAGCCAGGGCTGGAGCGTTTAATGTAAGACCAGACAGATAGTTGTTCGGTCGCTCTGCCCAGGTTGGTATTGTTGGTCTCCTTTTGCAGGCAGGGAGACAGATTCTAAGAAGTTGGAGCCTCTTGCGTAAAGCTACAGACTTGGCAGTGCAGGTGAACTTTCAGCCTCTCTGGCTTTACTCTGGTCTTTGATACAAAATTGCAGGATTTAAGTTTTGAATCTCTTTAGAAGAGAATTACTTAACCTCTTGGCTTTGGAGAGGACCTCAGGGAACTCAGAAAGAAAGTCTGTCATTCATTTGTCTTTCAACGCGTACTTACTTCCTCTGTCCTGGCCTCTCTCTTGTGTGTTTCCTTTTCCAATACTATGAGCCAGTGTACATCTTTCCCCACTGGCAGGGGCTGGATGTTCCTTACCAGTGTGAAATCGAGGGTGTCAGACCGCTGTATGAAGTTAACCAAATATCTACCAGCCGTTGCTGTGTGCCCTGCTCCACACACCCTCTTTGGAGTGGGCACAGTCCCCACGTGCTGCACTGCTGAGCAGTGGATTTGTAACAGACAGAAGCTGGATGGGGGAAGAATTGGCATTATGCATTGCTGAGCAAAAGTGCAAGGGGAAAGTGATGCACTTGGCACAGGGCGGTATGTGTGAAAGGAGGGGATGAGCTCGTGTCCGTCCTTGTATTCTCTGGAAGGAGACAGCTGTCTGGTCAGAGCGGTGACTGTGAGGACAGCTGATGGAGGAAGTTTTACCATTTAGCTTTTTTATTTGTGTTAGAGTCACGTGCATGTAGCATTTCATTGAGAAATCATTAAATGCACAGTTAATGATTAAATATATGTAAAGTTGTGAGGTCACTGCCCTGTGTGTGATCCGTCACTGGCTTGCTGTGTGACTCCGGACAAGTCTCTTCATGTGTGTGGGCTGAGAGAACTCGGTGGTTGTGAGCTCAGGCCCATGCAAAGGGCAATCTAGGACAGGAAGTGGGCTTGGCTGTGGATTTGTCCCAACCTTCATGCTCCCCATAGCTCCCCATATTGGATGCCGTGCCTATCCCACAGGCCTTTAATTGGCACCTCTGTCATTCAGACTCCACTGAAAGCTGACTTGTCCTCATTTTGCCATCGTAGGTTTGAGCCAAAGACCAGAAGACGGAGCTGGGGGAGCTGCGCATATGGGTGGGCCTAGCAGGAGAGCGTGTGCCCTCCCATAGCCTCGCCTCCCTCCCTTCCTGAGAGGTTTGTGCAAGGCTGCCCCTGTCAATGCTGACTCTTGGGCAGGCTAGGGCTTGAGGCTTGGGAAGACTCCAGAAATAGCTTGGGACCTGTCATGGCCCTGGAGTGCCCAGGGTGTCTCTGACCTGGACAGCTGGGCTGAAATTGAGCTGGGCTGCCCTGCTGGCTGACCCCCTTGCTGCTGCGTGGAGCCTTCCTGACCCTCCTGTGGGGCAGGCAAGGGGCTCCCTGTCTACCCAAGCCTAGGTTGGCTTCCACTGAAGGGAAAGAGTGGAGCAGGTGGAAGAGAGGGGAGAGCGTTGGTGCAGCGTGCTGTAGAAATGCTCAACACCCAAACCACGCCTCTTACCCCCTAAGCAAAGGATGAAAGTCACCAACATGTCTTGAGTACCTGCTGTGTGCTCAGTGCTTTACAGGGGTACACTCCTTCAGTTCCCTGCTCTCTCTGATATAAGATAGTTGTGAATATTATTTCCACCCTAAAACTTTTTTAATTTTTAATTGTTTTAGATACTGGGGGCTGAGTCCAGGGAGTACTGAGCTACATCCCCAGTCCTTTCAGTTATTTTAGTTTTAAGACAGGCTCTTGCAAAATTGCACGGGCAGGCCTTGAGTGTACCTCAGTTTCCAAGGTAGTTGGAATTATAGGCATGCACCCCAGTGCCTGGCTGTTGTATTTTTCATCTCACAAAGGCAAAGCTGAGTGCAAGAGGGGTTTAAAACCTTGCCCAGAGGCAAAATATGAACAATCCAGGTAGTCTGGCTCCATAGTCTGTACTTTGTGTGTGTGTTTATAAATATGAAATGAGTGAAATTGGCCACCTTTACCACTTGCAAGTGGAATTTCAGTGGTGTAAGTATTTTAACCTTGCTTTGCACTTTCCACCACCCCATCTCCAGAACGTTTTCATCTTCACATTCCCAACGGTGTAATTTCCCTTTTCCACTTCCTAGGCTACTGGCAACTACCTTTTTGCATCTGTGATTTTGACTTTATACATCCTGATTTTTCCAGGTGCCTAGAATGGTCCTAGATATGTACATGAACAGGAGCGCCCAGTAACGCCTGACTTACTTCGCTCGGTGTAATGTATTTAGGCTTAGCCACGCTGGGCCGTGTGTCAGCATTTCCTCCCTCTTCCGGCTGAGTGCTGATCTGTTATTGATGCGCACATCCATACTGCCTTCTGTTTGCCTTTCCTTCATGGATGGACATTTGTGCGGGTTTCTCCTTTGGCTGTAGTGCTGCTCTGAGCTCAAGGGGAAGCACTGTTATGGGTCCTTTTTTACATCTGGGGAAACTGAGGCATGGAGGAATTGCACATCCTGTCAAAACTGTTAGCTAATTCCTGGTGGAGCTGAGATTTGAGCCCCTGAAGGCTGGTTCTTGGCCCCCTGCTTCACCAGCAGGGGTGGCTGGGAGTGCATAGGAAAGCACAGAAGCAGAGTTCTACGTGTGTGTCCTCGGAGAGAGGACAGGGTGCACCTAGAAGGGACCAGAGCCCTGTTGGCATAGGAGTGGGACAAGTCCAGCAGGACCAGCAGCAAGCGGCATTTGCCTGGCCTTTCCCCCTTCCCTTTAAAATGATTACTATTTACAGAGCAAGAGTGCCAAGTGGCGGTGAGAGGAGTGGTAGGCGCTCCCTTCTCTAGTGAACCAGCTGATGGCTGAGCTAGGCCAGAAGTGCACTAGAGCCAAGCAGCACATGTTGTTCATGACCCGTGTGTTTGACCTCTTTTTCCTTTTCTGCTTTAGAGTTGAGGTATGATTGACATACGGATAAGCTGTCTGTATTTAGCGCACACGTCTTGATGGGTGACCCAGTGCCAGGCCAGCTGCTTGGTCAGTGATGTTTCTTCCTGTAGTTTGGACCTGGAGGAAACTCTGGAGCAGAGTGATGGAGTCCAGTGGGAGGCCAGGAAGCACGCGATGGATTGGTGGATATGTCTGAAATGACCCGATGTGGCGGATACCTGGAAGGGATGAGGAAGGCCGAGAGGGTAGCCAGGAGGCCGGTTGGAGGAGGTGGCCTTTGAAATCTGAAGCCCTAAAGGGAAGAGGTCAGGGAGAAAACAGTGGGGGCAGTACAGCTCTTCACTGCTCAGGACCAGCAGGAGAGCTTTGTGGCTGGACCAGGAAAGAGGTGGGAGAGGTGGGCAAGGACCTGGTGCTGGAGGTTCTGAGGGCCCCACTGGAAGGCTGGATTGTGTTCTGAAAGAGCCATAGGAAGGTTAGGCGTAACTCCAATGGGATCTAGTTGGGAGATATTTTTATTACTGTCCCCATTTTATAGCTAAGAAATCGAGGCCCTAAACCACAGGCAATCAGTGCCTCTGAGGTGGCTCCTCCTTTTGGGGCTCAGGAAGGAAGGCTTTAAATTCTTTGAGTTTCATTGAGTATGCATCTAGTGAGTGACCAAAGCTTAACAACACAGGAATTCTTTCTACCTTGCCTTCTCAGATCCAAGCCTGGGTTCAAAGTCTGGCTCTGCTGTTTATCAGCTGTATCACCTCAGGCAGGTGGTTTTACCTCTCTGTCTCAATTTTTTCATCTGTATAATGGATATAACAGTAACACATACCTCATAGAATAACTGTGAGAATGAAACGAGTTAACATACAGTAAGAGCTTAAAACAGTGCCTGGTACTTCTGGTGTTCAGAAGAGACTAGCTCTTCCCTAGTTCATTAGCAATGGCTGCTGGTGCTTTGTAGACTGCTGTTAGGGTCAGAAGGTGGCTTCTTTATCCTCAGCTCCTGTTGTGGCTTCAGTGGAGGGCCAGGTGGGGAGCCTGGAGCCCATGGTGAGAGATAGTGGTCTTGTCTACCCCTCCTTAAAATTGAGGGCTGTAAGGGCCCCAGCTAAGAGGAAAAGGAAAGCTTTCCGAGTCACCGCTGGCCCCTCCTGCCTGCACTGCACACCTGGCCTGCCCCCACCAATCACAGGAAAGGAACGAGACTCCCTGGCTGCCCAGGTATGAGGCAGGGCATGCTTTCTTCCCTAGACTTCAGGCTACTGGGAGAAAATGGCCACCTGAGTGGCAGAGGTTTTGGGGCGTCATAGGGGATAATCACTGTCCTGGCAAGGTTCTTTCCTGCAGGGCTGCAGTGTCCTCTGGAAATAGGGTTACAGTGTTCCTCCCTCCCTCCCAGAATTCTAGTTCTGACACTTGTGCCTACCCCTGCTGTCATGTACAGTTTGCACAAAGTATGGTCACCCCGGGTGCTGGCCCCCAGGGTCACATTAGCCTGCCCCAGAAGGGGAGCTCCCACATTCATAGAGTGGAGAGCCAGCAATCAGTCTGAGGACTTATAGATAGAAAAATGAGGCATTAAGACATGGTGTGGAAGGAAAGGGTCCAGGTTAGACCCCCATATGCCCTTGGGCAAATGACAGCCTGTCTCTGCCTCGTTTGTATTAGTCAAGCTGGGATGACAACACAGCTTACCTCACAGGGGCTGGGGAAGATTAAAATGCTTTAAGTAATACTAGAAAGGACATTTTCCTGTGCCAGGTGCAGTGAGCATTCTCTGCTGGTCCTGAGACTGTGTGGATACTCAGTTTCGCCATCTCTAAAATGGGCGTGTGTCCCTGACCCTGCCCTAGGGATTTTTTGCTGCGGAGTAGCTATGAGTCCATCAGGCTGGCCCCGGGATGAGTGTCCCAGGTGAGCTGCAGTGGGTAAGACCTGGTTCTGGCAAGGGCCAGCTGTCAGCAAAGCTGGTGGGGGAGGAATCAGGGACTGGCTTCGGCCCCTCCTGGCTTTTCTTTCCCCTTTTCCGGTAATTCTGTACCTGGGCGGCGATTCACCTGCCCGCTGCTGCTGCCGGAAATTGCGCAAACATGGGTTACCCGAGCCCCGGGTGGGCCGGGCACGAGCAGCAGAGGGCAGCTGCGCAGGCGGGTGCAGTCAGGTACGTGCGGGAGAGGGTAGGGCTGGGGGTAGGGCTAGGTGGGGGATTCTGGGGCCTTGGCTCCCCAGGGTGGTGGAGACCAGGTAGGTGCTCGCTACTGGACTTTAATGGGACCTCAGGATCCTGCTTTCTGCGTGCTGGCAGTTTTCAGAGTCAGCCAGCCCCTCCCAGAGAGGAGCAGCAGGCCATGAGCGTCTCACAGCATGCTCAGTGAGGACCTGTGGGTGTCACTTTGCCCTTCTTTGCTGCCAGGAGGCCCCAGGATTGCCCCCAAAGTGAGGGAGGGCGGAAACCAAAGAGGGGATCTGAGTTCCCCTACTTCCTCCTGAAGCTGAAGCCACTAGAGCCCTGCAGAGGGGGCAAGGCAAGATCTCCTGCTATGTTCCTGAAACGCAGAGGGGGGCCCTGGGCTGCTGCATTTGCGGTGTTTGTGGGAAGCCTTTGAAAATTGGTGGCTGAGTCTTTGGGCAGTGAGAGGGGGCTTCTGAGGATATGGAGACCCACCTGGCACCTGGGACGCCGGCCTCGCCTCACAGGAGTCTTCTTGCCTTTGTCTGCTCATGGCCCGGCTTGCCAATCCATTCACTGAAGCCTGTGTCATGCGACTCCAGACTCTGTCTTCACTTCTGGAGCAGCTTAAAGATCCCGGGTCTGGACTTCAACCTGAGTTGTCAGAGTAGTGGTGCAGACAGCTAAGCCTGGTGTGCCGGCTTTCCCTAAGGGATAAGACAGTCCCTCCACCTGTCTGATCTTTCGCTGCCACTGTGACCTGAAGACTCTGGGAACTCTATTTTTAACTGCCTTCCACAGATAAGGAAACCAGCACTGTTACAAGGCACATCGGCTTGCGCAAGGTGCAGTGGGGTGGGTGGGGGAACGCCAAGACTAGGGTCAGTGACCCCAGAACTAGGCTTGGCTGACTTCTGTCTGTTCAGTCTGCCAGAGGGGACCCTGGGGCCAGCAGACTCAGTAAGGGGTGGGCATAAGAGTACAGTGAGAAACTTATGCTCTGGCACTGCCCCTCTGACCCCGTTCCGCCCACGTTTCCCCATGGTGCTGGGGAAGTAACCACCCTCCCCAACGGGTTGGACTGGTTTGAGTGGCTGCAGCCGCCAATATGGGGGTGGGGAGGGGGTGAGGACAACTCAGGCTACCTGGATGGGGCACTGCAGTTCTGGTCAGACTCTTCCCACTGAGGTTCCTGAGGTTTGTCTTGAGTGGGGGCCTTCTTTTTCTATCAGTCCACCCCCCCAGTAGTACTGGCTCTGGTCCAGCACCCCAAAGTTGTCTTTCCATTTTTACCAGGTCACTAGCCAAGGGCAAGCAGAGCAAATGGGGGGGGGCAGATATATTAGCAGATGTGTTTTGTTTTTCAAGTGTAGGTACGGTATTTTAAAAAAGGGTGATTACTGAATACGCTCACAGTTAAGAACCTGGAATTTGCATGCACTTCTGGATCCCAGCATCCTGGAACACAGCACTGACCCCTGGGGCTCCTTGCCACATGCCCGCCATGGGCCAGTGCCCTTTCTTGTTTGTCACATTCTGGAAGTGCGTGTTGAGCTCCACAGACATCTCAGTTCAGTAACTATTTGCTGCATACCTACTTGGTGTTGACAGGAGTATCATGAAACAGACCCAGTAAACAAAACTAATGAAACCTCCAGCCTCCTGGAGGATATTTTAGGGTGTGGGGGACAGGAAAGCATAAAATAACCACAGACACGATACAGTGAAGATGATGGGGAAAGAGAAACTATATGTGTTGGAGGTGCAGGATTTAAGGGAGAAACAACTGGCATTAGTGTTCTTAGTGTCAGTCTCATGTGAGTGTGTGTGTCTTATTTATCTATTCTGGGACCTAGAGCTGTCACTTTTTGGAGTTTTAGTTTCTCCACCTGCAGGAAGGGATACCAGTGGCTGACAGGCATATTGGTTTCAGAAGAGCATGATATCAAATGTCTACCATGCAGAACCCCTCTGCTCTGGATTTTCACATGTCTCCATGAGGCCATTCAGCACAGCTCTGCACCTTGGGTGGGAATGCTTTATTTGAGCTGCCTGCTGCAGTGACCACTGGCTACCCATGGCTGTTGGCAACTTCAAATATGGCTAGTGTGATTTAGGAACCAAATCTTAAATTTTGTTTGATTTAAAGTAAGGTTGAATAGCCATGCTAGCGGCCTTTGATTTGGAAAGTGCGGAATGGCGGGTGCTTGTGCATCATCTGGACTAAGTATTCCATTCTCTCCATTTTGCTGATGAAAAGATTGGGATTTGGTGTGTGGATTTTCTCTTGCGTCACCAAGGGCCTGGCAGGGGCAGGGAAGAATGGTGGGGCCCCTTGGGCCTCAGACACAGGGACAGAAATCACTGGATACCTGAGGCAGCAGGCCCTGTGATCGTGGGCATTTCCACTTTCCTTGCAGCATGCAGCACTGGCCTAACAGGCATCAGTGGGCCACTCGGGGCTGGGCCCTGAGTCCCAGATTGAAAGCTGACAGGTGGCTGGCCTCCGCTGGGGCCTGGTGGGGATGTTCTGCACTTTCCCTATATACTCTCTCCTGTGCCTGGGGCCCAGCAGGCCCAGGCAGGTAGGTGGCATAGGGAGCAGCACACTGCCTGGATGGATAAGAGGCAGAGATGGTACCACGCTTACTGGGCAACCCAGGGTGGGCAGAGTCAGAGCCCTTTCTCCTGGTTATTTAACCCAGTGCCTCTGCTGGATGGCAAAAGGTAGAGTCAGTTCTCTGGGTTAGTTTGAGCAAGGTGATTGTGTCTAGACTAGCATCAATTTTCCCATCCTCGCTAAGGTTTTTAGAGGACTTAGAGACCCAGTGGCTGTTGTTCAGTATGGAGCTTGGAGCCTGCGTTTGCTGCTTTAAAATGGGCCTCGTCTTTATTCTCTAGCACCCTCTTTCTTTCTCTGTGCTCAGCTGGGGAGGACTGAGGGTGATGTGGGTGGAGCCGTCAGCCTCAGCAGTGAGTTCCTGCTTGCTGATTGGCTCCCTGTGAGGCAGAGGTGTGGCCTTTAGTTTATAATGGGGCATGAGTCTTCCTCCTGCAGCCTCCTGAGCCTTTGTCTGAGAGTTTTCAGCCGTTTTTTTTTTCCAGGCTGCAGCTGCTGCCGTGTCCAGCCTTCAGCTCTTCCTGAACGTCTGACTCCTCATTTCTATGGTCTCTCCAAGACCCAGGCCCTCAAGGTACGTGACAGCCATGCCGGTGGACACGCTGACCCCGGGAGCCCCAGCCACTCCTGCCCTTCCTTTCCGCCTACGGACCAAGGTTCCTGGCTACCTGCTACGGAGGCCATCAGATGGTGGGGCCCGGAAACCTAGCGCTGTGGAGCGCCTGGAGGCGGACAAAGCTAAATACGTCAAGAGCCTGCACGTGGCTAATACCCGCCAGGAGCCTGTACAGCCTCTGCTGTCTAAACAGCCTCTTTTCAGCCCAGGCACTCGCCGAACGGTGCTCACACCCAGCCGCAGAGCCCTGCCTGGTCCTGGCTGCCGGCCCCAGTTAGACCTGGACATCCTTAGCAGCCTCATCGACTTGTGTGACAGCCCAGTGTCGGCTGTCGAGGCCACCCGTACCCTGGGACGGGCAGAGGGAGCCCCCCAGCGCCCCCCAGCCACCACTCCTCGCCCACTGCCCAGTACCACGGCTATCCGACGAGTGGATGTGCGTCCCCCACCTGTGTCACCTGCTGGACTCTGCCCATCACCAGGCACAACTGTCGCCTCCAGCCCAGTCCGGCCACCAGGTCTGCAGCGCTCCAAATCGGACCTGAGTGAGCGTTTCTCCCGAGCAGCGGCTGACCTTGAACGCTTTTTTAATTTCTGTGGCCTGGATCCAGAGGAGGCACAGGGGCTGGGGGTGGCCCACCTGGCTCGGGCCGGCTCCGACATCATGTCCCTGGCAGGGCCCAGTGCTGAGCTAGGCAGCTCGGAGGGGGGCTGCTCTGCCCGCAGCGCTGCAACAGTGGAGGAGCGCACCCGTGAGCGGGTGCCCTATGGTGTGTCTGTGGTGGAACGAAATGCCCGTGTGATCAAGTGGCTGTTCGGCTTGCGGCAAGCCCGGGAGACCCCCGCAGCCGAGGGCTAGGCTTCTGTTTGGTGTGGGGTTCACAACAGAACAGATCTTGGAGAGGCAGTTGGTCCCTGACCACTCCTGCAGCATTCCATGTCTGGACAGACCAGAGACGGTCCATGTGTGGACTTGGTATAGCAGCAAAGGCTGACACCTAGACCAAGAATGGGGAGGGTCGCTTCTGACCTTGGGCTCCTCTGACCCCACACAAGTTTTCTGGCGTGATTATACCTGCTTGGCTCTTCTGGTGAGGCTGGATTTGGGACGTTTAGTCCTTTACCACTGAGAGTGAGGGGCCTGGGGAGCTATGAAGCCTGTCTACCCAGTGGCTCTATTTCCTCCTTCCTTCCTTGGTCTCTGTCCTTTGGTGACTTCCTTTTGCTTACTAGGTTGGGCCCTGCCTCCTGGAAACTACTCCGGGGGTGAAGGCAGGGAAAGGAGCCTGACTACTGTTCTTCCTGATCTTTGGCAGCTGGTTTAGGTGGGTAGATGACAGGAGGGACTGGCTAGGAGTGTGTACCACTCTGCCCTTCCTACCTTGTTAATAAATGCAAATGCTTTTTTTTTTTTTTTTTCAAGGGCTGGGCCTTCAGATTCTTCTGTGTTTACAAGGAAGAAGGGGGTGGGAGAAGACTTGGAATGGGGCGTTTGGAATTGAATAATTGCTCGGCCTACATACAGTCTGGTGGGTTAGGAGGCCAGCCACTGGCCTGAGATCTACGCATGACAGGGGTTCTAACTCTTCTGAGAGGCTGGCTTTTTCACAGAGGAAGAAACTGGGTCCTGCCCCAGGGAGTGGGGACAGAGCTGGGGTCCTCCCTTGTATCAGGAAGGGGGCATGCAGAGGCAAGGCTGTCAACCATGCATGGGTCCCTCCAGTCCCCAGCCTTGAAAGTTCCATCCTTCCCCACCCCTGCTGAGTTCCCAAGTGGGCAGGAAGCTTAGAAGGAGAAACCCTGAACCTGAGGGCACAGTGGGGTGGGGAGCGGGAGCTGTGAAGGAGGAGGAACCCGGTGAGGATGGCACAGAAAGGCGGCCTTGCCTCTAACCCTGGGAAGTCCTGGGTAAGTCTGGCTCCCTCCTGGGCCTTGCGGGAGTTGTTGGCACATCCTCCCTGGGTTGGGGCACGCTCAGCCCTCTGTGCTACATTTCAGAGTCTGGAAAGAGGTAAGTCAGAGCTGGGAGGTCTTCTGTTCTCATCCAGATCAGTTACCCTGGTGTGCAACTAGAGCTGGAATGGACAAAAAAGGGGACAGCCTGGGATGTCTCCCTTGCCTCTCCCCAGGGTGGCAGTGGGAGTGCTGGTGGTGTTTCCTCTGTGCACTGTAGCACTCAGAAACAGGAAGTGCTAATGGAGGCCTGGTGACAGGTTTGATGTAGGTTTTATTTTAAGCATAAAGAGGAGATTTCCGCTGGGCTCTTGACAAATATCCAGATCAGCCCAGCTGTCTTATTTGTCTCTCCATACCTGGCCCTTTGGGGCCTGGGGAGATTGCAGAGAGAAGGAGAAACTGCATAGCAGAGATGAGCACATGAAGATGGGCTTCGCCCTCTCTGTGATAATGGGGAGACTGAAGCCCAAGGAGGGCTGTGACCTGCGCGTGGATGTCCCTCAGTGTTGACAGTGCAGGAGCTGGACCTTCTGGTCCTGTGTTGAGGAGTGATGGGAGCGGGGAATAATGAGTCACTCTGCAGGCATGCTGCCCTGGAGGTGTCGAGACTGCACACTCGGCAGCCCTGCTGGACTCTGCCTCCTTGCCCCGTGCTATGATCTGCACCCCCTGTCACCCCAGAACGGAGTGGGCCAGCTGCCTTCTTCATGTGAAGAAACTGAGGTTGTAGTCTCAGGCCTTGAACCTTCAGGAGGTGTTTATGCTAGACTTACTCTCTTACTGAGTTTTCAGTGTGCACTTTGGACTGTTGGGCATATTGTCTTACAGTTTGGGGTAAGGGTGAGTTATGGGGCTGTCTCACAGCGGGTCTGTAGGACAGTGGGAGGCCACCCCTTGGTCTGCAGGGAGCACCCCCAGACAAACAAACAGCAGCAGGCTGGAGTTCCAGCTTTCTTCAGCACCCAGAAGCCTTTCCTGCTGGCCATTGGGTTGAATACTTCCTGGGTGCCCACCCTGGGATAGGACAGACACAGTCCCTGCCCTGGTCTAAGGCAAGAGAAGAGGAAACAAAACAGCAAGCTCATCACTCCTATAGGAGGAAGCGGATGTGTTCAGGAGCTTCTGTCTTATTTGACAGCTGCTAGGTGGGCCTGGGGTGGGCTGGAAGGACTTCAGAGAGTCTAAGCAGGACAGCCAGGAAGGTTCTTAGAAGGGATGGTGGTGCCAGACTGAGCCTTGATTTCTGCAACAGAACTGTCTGGTCCCAGGAATGCCTGCCTCTTCCAGGGTCCAGAGCCTCCCAGCTGCAACCCAGGAAGCCATGGAGGAGGCAGGCGGGGGCTCCTCCTATTCCCCCACCACGCTAGGATGGCTGCAGAAACAGCCCCTCTATTGTTTGGCTTTCAGAGTGTGAGCCATCCCTGTGAGCAGCCCTCCAAGGCCTGCAGCTGCTGCCCCATCTCCTGAGGCCATGGGGCCTCCGAGCGCTCCTGCAGGGTCCCTAATGGGCCAGCGACGAGATCTGCTCGCTAATCTACCGCCCACCAGCTGACCACGTACATGTGGGCTGGGAGGCAGGCCACCTGGCTGCTCCCTTCTGGCGTGGAAGTGGGTGGGCTCCTGGGAAGGCCCCCTCAGTTTGCCCTTCGGACAGGATGGAGTAGATGGTTCTGTTTCTGACACTGAGGCTTTCTTGGGGAATGGGGTGAATGGTGAACCCGGTGGGAAAGCTTTAACCTGTGGAGTGAGTGTGTGGGTGTGGGTGCCCCCATCCTGCCTGATGTGCTGGACACGGAGCAGCGAAGGGCAGGGAGTTAGCTATGGGTACCTGGGCGCTGGAGTTCTGGGTAGAGCAGGACACAGGTGAGGGCGTGGTGACAGCTGCCCTCTGTGGGTGACTTAGAAGTGTGGGTTCAGCCAGGCCCGAGACCGGATGCCCCACCCAGCTACTGAGCAATGAGTGTTATTTTCCAAGTAATGCCCTCATCTATTTCAGAAATTTCAAACACAAAGACAAGTTGGTAGAATTGTACTGTAAACAATCGTGTCACCTACCTAATGCATAATTAAAATTTTGCTGTATTTTCTCTATCAAAGATGTGCCCATTTATGCAGCCTTGTGCCCATCCCTTAATGCAACTCATTCATTTTTAAGCTTATCAGAGAAAGCTGCAAGCATGTGTGCTATTCTCATGGCGTTTCCATGTACATGTTATTAGCTAGGGTTCAGTATTTATTTGTGCTTCTTTTTTTTTTTTTTTTCTTTTGCTAAAGATAAAGTTTGCATACAGTGAAATGCGTAGCCCTAAAGGTATCACATGCTGATTTCATTGTACCACCGTCCCCAATCAGGATATGAAACATCATTGTCTCCGTGGAAAGTTCTGTGTTGTCCTCCCCTGCTGGTTCCTGCCTCTCCCTGGCAGATATGTGTACAGACTTAAGTACATTAAAGAGCATTAATAAAATCATCCCTCTGCCCCGTCGTTTCCCTCTGTCCTGCTGCCTACAGGTGGCTGCCTCTGACTCTGCTCTTACTCTGGTACTGTCCTCCGTATGTCTGCTTAGGGTTCCCTGCTGTGAGTAACCTTAGACAAATGCTGGCAGACTGTCTGGTCCAGTGTCTGCAGTGTCGCTAATGCAGCCTGACTGACTGAGCCTCAGCCCTGCCCTTTCTGGCCACGTGAACTTGGGCAAATGATTTAGTCGTCTTTGTGCCTCAGCCTTTTCATTTATGAACCAGAATTATGGGACTATGTAGGCTATCACATTGGTATAATCCAAGGTGTGAAGCGCTTTATGGAGCACACAACCTTTTTGTTATTATCAAGGAAGATTGAGCTCTTACCCTCCTCCTGCATTCTACATGTAATGTGATTTTTCATTAAATGAATATTTAATGTTGTTCATGACTGTAAATACTGTTTCCTGCTGAGCCGTGCCATGTATTTTGGTTGCAGTTCCTTCCTTGTACAGCTCTGTTTTTTCCTGGAGTTAGTGTCTGCTGTGGTTTTTCATTTATCCAGGTCTCTCTTACCCCATCCTTAATTCTTTCAGTTCTTTTATACCCTGTCCTGCCCATTGTTACATTACACACAGCAGATAATGTGTTGGCTCCACTTCCTGAAGCCCTTCAAGTGCTTTCCCTGCTCTCCCTCCTCCTCTTAAACTGGAGCCAATTTCAAAAATTGAATCTCTAGAGAAAGCTGTGAGATAAGCATCCACGAGCACCTACTGGGCACCAGGCTGGTGCTGAGCACCACAGCAGTGGAAGCGACACCCCCAGGAGGGAGGAGAACACGGCTCCTGCCTGCCCACATCGCTTCATTTACTGGGGACCTCTCACCTCCCCATAGGAACCCCAGGCCTTCCAGGAGCCCAGGTTTACTTGGGTACCATGGGGACTGTTCAGCTGTGCTGCAGTCACTCTCTGCCTGGGTGACCTGGGGCTCTGTCAGGGTGCTATGTGTGTACACTTACATGGCACTGATCTCCTTGTCCCTTGAGGGCTCTGGGAAAGAGGGGCCTGGGGAACAGCCAGGGCAAGTAGGGGTGGGCTTCTTAGAGGAGAAAGGACACCACCAGGCTCTAAGGGCTGCATGAGGACTCTGCTTCTATGCTGGGGGGAGGACTGCTCACCTGGCCAGGCTGAGATACGAAGCATCAGTAGGAGTTAACTAGGGAAGAAGGGGTAGGAGTGGGACAGGATTCCAGATGCAGGAACGTGCAAAGGCCCTGTGGTGGGAGGACCAGCTCTAGGAGCAGAGAGGTGACTGGTCAGACCTGGAGCCCCAGGGCCAGGCCACAAGGAGCTGTGGGAATCTTTGAACAACCTGAGAGTCTGTTCTTCCTGAACTGAAACCCAGCGGTCGCTGTGCTCACAGTCTGGTTCTGTTACTCCGCAGGCTCTTCTCAATCCATCCCTCTGCTGTGCCAGGCTACTGTGTTCCAGAAACACGGTCCTGCCTCACCGAGCTTTCCTGCCTTAGCCCTTTGCACTTGTTGTTTCTTCTGTCAGTACCAAGGCCATTCCATCCACAGCTCCTTCAGTGTGGGCTTTGCCTACCTGTCACCTCCTGCAAGAAGCCCTTCGGACTGCCGCTGCCTCTGCCCCGCCATGGCTGAGCCGTCGGATCCGAGTCCTCTTCCTTTCTTTGGTTTGGTTTTCTTTCTCGCACACCTGCCTCCCGGCTTTCATTAGACAGAGGCTCCATCGTGTATCTCTGCCCTGCCCTGAGTGTAGCCCCAGCAGGCAAGGACTGTGCTTTGCTCTGCACGGTGCCCAGCTATGGGGAGTGGGAGGTTGTCTGAGGTACTTTCCTGGTCTCCAGGACTCCCACAGTTCAAAGTGAGTGAGTTTATTTGGTCTCAAGGTGTTTAGAGTTTCCATGGTTGGCTGGTTCCAAGGTAGGAACAGCAGGGTGGAGGAGAGCTGCTCCCATCACCCAGAACCCCTTCTGGGTCACGCCCCCAGTGCCCGCCCCTTCCCATTAGACCCCGCCTCCCAGCAGCACATTCACCGTGATGATCCCACTGATGGCTCTAGCGCCCCTATGCGCCTGGATGTCCACACAGCCTTTGGGGCCATTCTTGATCTCAGCTGTGACTGAGGTGTCCCATAGGCATTTGCAAGTGAGTGGCATAGTGGGGAAAGCTTCCCCTGGAGACTAGGGGTCTGGCTTCAAGTTCTCACTGGCTGACCCCCTTCAGTGGTTCCCTTTTTCTGTTCCTCAGCTGAGTAGTGAGGCACCTGTGGTGTCTGGGATATTCTTCAACCAAACAGGCAGGCTCTGGGCTGAGTCGTGGTCAGGGCCTATGGACAGGAAAGGAGTTGAGGCCTCTTCCTGGTTGTCTGGTGTTTTAAAATAGCCTGGGCTGGACTCTGCCCTCAGCTGGGGCTGAGGCCCCGCCTGGGGCCTGCTAGCCTGGCCCAGGGTGGGAGCACCGCCTCCTGACAGCTGGGCCAGACAGTTCTGGGAGGTTCTTAAAGGCAAGGCAGATCTGTTGCATGCCCCAACCTTCCTCCCTTGGTGCCTCCCTGCCTGCAGCCTTTGAATCTTGCGAAGCTTTTCCTGGCTCTAATTTCATTCCTGCCCAGTAGCTGCTTTCCTGGTGGGGACACTGAGGCTCTAAGAGCTACTGCCTCACTGAGGTGACACTGGGAGGATGGAGGGAATGAGGTAGGATCTGAGCCCAGGCCTGTGTGGGGCAGGGCAGAGAGGGGGAGAGGGAGAAGGAAGAGGAGGGAGAGGAGGACTGTCATGGTCACATGGGGCGCCCCTTCCCTCTGCTGTCCTGGTGTTGATCAAGAGCATTTGGGGTGAGGTGGCTGGGTTCTCAGCCAACCTGCACTACATCCAAGCGGGGTACACTGTGGGGCCCCTTTCCTTAGAGTCTTCCGACAAATCCTTTAATCCTGGACACTGTCAGGCCCAACATGTGTGTCACCCAGATTGTGAAAATTTTCCTTTGCTATAAATATTTGAACATTAAGCTGTTAGAAGAATAACACATTAGGCCAGGTAACGAATGCGTGCCAGGCTCTGTAGGTGCCCTGTGTGCTCTAGATGGGCCAAGGCTACCAAGGAGCTTGTCCTGCAAAGGGACCTCATGGAGTGGGCCATTCCCATCTCTGCTAGCGCTGCCTTAGAACCGTGCTTTTTTTTTTTTTGGCAGAACCAGGGATTGAACTCAGGCCCTTGCGCTTGCTAGGGAAGCGCTTACTCTACCGAGCCATCTCCCCAGTCCCCTAGCGCTGTCTTAGTGAGCTGGCACCGAAGGCCCAGGTCACAGGGGTGGAGGACAGTCCTGATGGGCCCGGGGTCACAGGGATGGAGGACAGTCCCGACGGGCCCGGGTCACAGGGGTGGAGGACGGCCCCCGCAGGCCCGGGTCACAGGGGTGCAGGACAGTCCCGACGGGCCCGGGGTCACAGGGGAGGAGAACAGCCCCCACAGGCCTGGGTCACAGGGGTGGAGGACGGCCCCCGCGGGCCCGGGTCACAGGGGTGGAGGACGGCCCCCGCGGGCCCGGGTCACAGGGGTGGAGGACGGCCCCCGCGGGCCCGGGTCACAGGGGTGGAGGATAGTCCCGACGGGCCCGGGGTCACAGGGATGGAGGACGGCCCCCGCGGGCCCGGGGTCACAGGGGTGGAGGACGGCCCCCGCAGGCCCGGGTCACAGGGATGGAGGA
>PVKA01031018.1:0-26710 GCA_004027165.1 Ctenomys sociabilis
CTCTTGTTTTTTTTTTTTTTTTTTTTTTTTTTTTTTTTTTTTTTTTTTTTTTTTTTTTTTTTTTTTGAGACAGGTTCTCACTATGCAGTTCAGGCTGGCTTTAAGCTCACTTTGTAGCTCAGGTTGGTCTCGAACTCAACAATCCTCCTGCCTCAGCCTCCCGAGTGCTGGGATTACAGGCATGCACCACCACGCCTGGCTCAGAGCTTCCTTTTATGTAGTAAAAAATTACACACTAGTGCTTTTGAGGATGGTCTTTTCATTTTCCATTCCTTTAAACACTATTAGTCATGGTTAGATTTATTTGGTTCCCTTGAATGTCAGGATAGCAGATTGTATTAGACCATGTTAACTCTTTCCTTAGGAAAACTCTTCTGGCATTCCCAGAAAATGGCAATAAGGTCATCGGGGAGGTAAAATAAGATTGTCCCATTGGAGAGTTTTGTTATTCTTGGATACTTGGCAAGGGGTGTGTGTGTGTGTGTGTGTGTGTGTGTGTGTGTGTGTGTGTGTGTGTTTCTGTGTTTTGTTTTGTTGCTGGGAACTGAACCTAGGGCCTCATGCATGTTCATTACACATTCTGCCCTTGAAGTTCAACCACAGCATATAGCAAGCTGTTTAATAAATATAAGGCTGGCTAGATAGTTCAGTGGATTAAAGTGCCTGCTTAGGCAGACACAGGACCAGGGTTCAATTCCTTGAGCGCCATGCCGACCCTAACCTCAAGACGAGCTGAGACAGTGATTGAGACTGGGTGTAGTGGCACGTACTAGTAATCCCAGAATTTGGAGGATCACTATGATTGTGATCTAGGTAGTGAGACCTGTAGACTCTGCACTAAATATATGAAATAAATAAATAAATGAATATTTAATAATATTATCAATTCCTGTAATTCAAGGTCTTTGTTATAATAGTCTAGCAGAGCAGAGGAACAAAGTTTGGGTTTTGAACTGGTATGTGATCAGGGACAGGTTAGAAAAAGCCTGGCAGTATATTTGAGGGTAAGTTTAAAAACTTTGAAGTTGGTGAAAACAGTCGCATTTACATAAGCATCTGCAAACTTTTCACGTGGATGACATAATAAAAGTGAAGATGAATTCAGATTGAAAATGAGAAATTTGAAATAAGTTTGAAAACATAAATATTAAATCTATGACAAGCAATTAGATGAAGGAGAACTGTGCAATTGACTATGGTTTTGAACGTTCAATTTGCAATCAAATGTGTTGTCATTCCTTAAATATCAAAGCATAAATAAGCTTGATAAGAACTGTTAAGTACAATGTATAGCAATACAAAGTATAAAAATTTATATTACATTTATTTTGTTGAAGAGTTCCATTTAATTTAATATAAGAACATATTAATTCTTCCTAACAGGCCTATATAAGGAATCTCTACCAAATTAAGGAAAACTTGTTTGCAGGGTTGAAATTCTTTCATTTTCAGAGAAATAAAGAAAAAGATATTCTTAGTAGCTGGAAGATCCTAAAATAAAAATTTTTCATTACATTTTTCAGTTGATTTATTTATTGAGCATGGTGCTACAACAGTAACACTTTGACTCAGATGTTTGAGACTGGTACCAGAAAAATGACTGCATTCCCCTCATCTTTTGTGGTAGTCATAGGATACCAGACTAGAAGAACCTAGTATTGAAATTATGATGGTTCATTTGAGGCTCCTATCAACAATGGTTTTGAAATTATTTTTTATAAAACCCATAGTAAGAGACAAATTTCTTATTGTGATTACATCTGTATTTATTTGATACTATTTAATAATATGTGCATGTAGTATATTGTTATTTTCTCTCCAATCCCTCTGTCCAACTGTATTAGGTATAACTTAGTACACAGATTTTACAGACTCTTAAGGAGTCATGATTTCCATGTCTGAGGGCATTGCCATTTGATCCCTCTATAGTTTTGTTTTTGTTTTTGATTTTTGTTGGTAGAGGGCATGAACTTATAGATTTATGTGTCCTTATTATCCTCCTGGAATACCCTCCTCTTTTGTGATAGGTCACATTTTCTGGCCCCAGATGCATATGAATCTGGGATGATTACTTGATTTTCTGGTTTTTTATTTTTTATTTACTTTTTAAAATTTATTTATTTGTATATTACCTTGAAGAGTGAAAAATAGAAGCAAAAACAAATAGAAAAAATGACATGAACAGGGTAACATATAACAATACATATGTTACATATTTTCAAAACATGGATAGCTAATTATATATATTTTTTTTTCTTTAAATAAAATAATCCAACACAGTCATCAGTCCACAATAGAAGTGATGACTTGATTTTCCTGCATAGACCCCCAGAGCTCTCTTCCTCTACTCTCTACAGGGGCTGTGCTCCTCAGACTGTACCTAAATTGAAGTGTTATGTTTAGCAAACATAGGGGAGCAAACTTTTAGATGTATTTGTTACACAGCATAAGCTAACTTCTCATGATTGGTAAAGGATAACTAAATTACGAGTTGTGTAGATTGTGGAGTCTACATTTGAAATATGATGTGTGATTTAAAAAGATGGTGAATGTTTATACTTTCAAAAATATTATAGATAAAGTTACATTGCTGTTAATCTTTCTCACAATACTCTACCTTGCTTAGAACACTTATCTCACTGTTCTTGTACTATTAGAAATTTTTTATTCAATATTAAAAGATCAGTGAGCCAGCCCTTGATGCTGAAAGGTAAAAGTAAATTAAAGCAGCACCTGTATCCTGGTATTCTGCCTCACAACCTTTACATCTCCTTTTATTTATTTATTTATTTATTTATTTATTTATTTATTTATTTATTTTTTCGAAACTGGGGCTTGAACTCAGGCCCTTGCACTTGCCAAGGAAGCACTTATTCCATTGAGCCATCTCCCTGGCATTCTCACTGTTCTTGACCCAAGGAGTCCATATATTCAGCTGCCACAAGGAGATCTTTTCATAGATACATGTTTCATATGAAACTTACACATTTTACTTTTGTCTTTTTCAGGCAGGGTTTCACTATGTAGTTCAGGCCTTCCTTGAAATCCTTTTGTAGTCCAGGCTTGCCTTGAACTCAGAGTGATCCACCATCCCCAGCCCGCTGAACTGTGGGATCACAGGCATATGCCACATACCTGGCTGAAATTTAAAATTTTAGCAACTCAAGTTTAATTTTGTTTTGCTCCAACTTTCCATCTAACAAATTGGCTTTTCCCTTTGAATTGTTCCATGCAAGACATCTACAGAGCTCCCTTAATGTCAACAGCAATACACTGTTTCTAGACTACCTCTTGTAGCATGTGTTTTGCCTGTTCCTGCTCCTTTTCCATCCTGTATGGTTGGTCCTTTATTTAGACATGCTTCTCTGAGCTCTCCTCACTGTTCAAAACTTTAAAGCACTACCAACTACTGTTTTGCTGTCCTGTTATGATCACCAAACATGTCACTAGTTCTCCTTTCATCATAGGTCAACCTACCTCCTCTTGGAGCACTGCCCATACTTACCTGTTGTACAGGAACAGGAATTCATTCCTTCCCTTTGCCTTTGCACCTGCATATTCCCCATCAGCAACTATATTCATGCACTGATGTTGTCTACATTTGCTCTCTTTCCACCAGAACTCACACACTTGTTGAGGCTACTATTAGGTCTTTTGATCCTTGAATCTGCAATGCTTAGTACTTTGTCTTGAATAGAGGAGTTAGGCATACACTGCAAAAAGTAGATAAGTAGTCAAATAACAGGGATAACATAGTTATATAGACTTCTACTTCTTCAAAACGTTTTGTCACTCCCAATCCAAACAATTGACCATCATATATTCCTCTTATTGAAACCAGCTATCAAAACAGGATCTGGAATTCATTTACCTTGAAGTACAGTAACTGATAACAATTTTTATCTCCCAAAGGGCTTTCCGTTTTACAGGGTTAAAATTCCCAATCTAATGAGAGGCTCTTTCTTGGTAGAAGTTCAGGTTTAATAAGCAAATGGGATTAGTTTTAATTGGGGCTATAGTGTTGGGCTTACATCTTTTTCTTTGTTCATTTAATAGCCCATAGGCTCTGCCAAAATATGACACTAATACTGTGCTTCTGGCTCACTGAATGAACTAACATTCATATTACAGAGCATATTCAATTTTTTTCTATTACACAGCAATAGTCCTTGGAAATTCTCATGTGGTAAACATCTGTGCACAGAATGTGCGGCCCCAAGAGCTGTGGTTTCCGGGTACTTCCCAGTGATGCTGAGCCAAGTCTCCACACCAGCAGTGCACTGTTTTGGTGATCTGGATCTACTTTCTGCTTTTATTTACTAAGAAAGTTGTCTCTTGCTTCCTTTGTTACTCTTGTAGACGTGGGAAAGAACTGGGAGACACAAAGGCTATTATGTTCTCCCTAGCAATGACAGATGCCACCCTGCCTCCTTTCTACTTTTACAATGTCTCCAAGGAAAGACTTGATCAAGACCGGTGGTCTCATTGAATTTCACTGCAATAGCAGCTAGCTCCTGCCAACTATAATTTAGTTTTGTCATCTTGTTTTATTCTTCACTGAAGTGAAGAACATCTATTTTTTATATAAGCTGAGATTCTGCAGATACAAATAGTACCTTGAACCATAAGCAACGCAAACACCACCACTATACAAATAATTCAAGATAAATGAATTTTTGAAGGTGGGGCTTTCTAAATTCAATGTAACTCAAATTGGACCTGCTAGTTGGCATTTGGCTCAGAGAAAATTCACATGTGGACATAATTTGTATTCCCAGAGTCCTGAGGGATTTCCATCCTGAAAAGTCACATAACAAGGACATAATGGAAGAGCTAGTTTATTTTTTATTCCTTGATTTCAAAAAGTTTTAACATAGTTTTTGATAACTGCCTTTTCTCTTTGGCATCATGAATAATAATGAATATCTCTCTTGAAAAGTATAATAAGGGCTGGAGAGATAGCTGAGTAGAATAAGTGCTTGCCTGGCATGAACAAGGTCCTGAGTTTCAATCCCCAGTACCACCAAAAAAAAAAAAAGAAAGAAAACTGGAATAATTCACAATGGATCTATATGCATTAAGTAATGAAAGTTTTATAAAATAATTTCTAAATTTCTTTTCCTTCTTTCTTTTTTGCTGTATTTAGGACAGGATCTACAGAGTCTCCACTGTGTAGATTGGACTCATAGTGATCTTCCTATTTACAGCCTTTCAAGTGCTGGAATTATAGGCACACATACCCAGTTCAAATGCCTGGCCTCTGTGTCTGCTTAAGCAGGTGCTTTTTCTGCTGAGCTATTTGGCTGGCCCTCAATTTATTTTCTAGAAAGGAATTATACAACAGCCTTCTATTTCCAGGCAAAAACAAAATGATTTAGGATAAAACTACCTTTTAGGCATTCAGGTTTGTTACAGAGTTATTTGTTCTTCTATGACATATAAATTACCCATTTGCAACATTTCTGGTATTAGGCTTAAAATGGAAAATGCATGGTATTGAGGTTCTTTAAGCAAATATGCCTATTTGAACTCTATATATTGTCAGTAATAATATTTGAAAGAAACTGAAGAAAAATAGCACAAAATACCAGGAATAATACGGGTTGTAACTTTTACAAAACACCTAAAGAAAATCTCCGCAAAGTATCAATGTGTTCAAAAATTAACAACTATGAATATGTTTAAATTTTCCCAATTTTTCCCGTGCTTTATACTAGTGGTACATTTGTGCCACTTGAAGTCTTTTCCTGTGAAAAGATATTTTCTTGAGAAAGTCCTCACCAGGGTCTCTTCTAATATAGATTTTTTTTTTTCTTTTTCTTGGTAAATGGGAATGTACATCTACCATGAAAAGCCTGAAAATTCAACACGTAGCAACCTGGTGAACTCCAGGTTTTCAGTGTCACTGTCAGGTTTGTGACCTCCATCCCACCAAGGTTGCTGTATGTGAGCAGAAGATGAGTTGCTCAAGGCTTCCGGGTTTCCTACCCTGGAGCCAGGCACTGAAAGTGTGTTACTGAAAGGATTCAGAAGTATTGAGTTCCGAGTCCCTCAAATACATTTCTGGCTCGGGGAAGATGTGTGTACATCTTAGTCTCCTAGAGCTACAGGTCTCAAAATTATTTAACAGATGATCATCTAGTATAGCAGAAGTCATTTACTTTAATAGAAGCCTTATTCTGCCTTTCATAATGTTAAAAAACAATGAAATATTTAGTCTTTTGTGGGGAGAAATTTTAAAATTGTGGTATTGAAATAATTATTTCAAAGATTTAAAGTAATTTTGTGATCATTTTTAGAATTTTGGCAAAATGGAAATCTTTTTCTCACATTTTTTTCCCTTGGAGGACCAGAATGTTTTCCCCTCATATAACTGACTTAGGTTCGTGTTACTTTTATGCTACAATTTCCATAGTGTGGTGCCTTTCTCCAGAGCACCACTGTTCTTCATGACCATTAATATAGACAGAGGTTGTAGTAAAGTAAAAAAGAGATTGGTGTGATTTGGTTCACTTGTTATGCATTCAAATACTACTTTTTCTTAAATAATGGAATACTTTCCAGATATACTGTTATAACATAACTATCCAAGTGAAACCTAATACATCCGTAGAAGAGAAAAATGCACAGTACAGTTGTCCAAACCATCCTGCTTATATACGTAGATAAATCTCTTTCCCCCACTCCGTCTCCTATCCTTCTCCTCAACTCAGTAACATTTTTCCTTTTGAGTAAGTCCATTCCTTTTTCCAAGTATCTCTTGTATCCTTCAGATTCCATTTTCTCTTTGAGATTCTCACACTGAGGAGACAATTCTATGTTTGCACATGAGGGTGTGATTTATTTCACTTAAGAGTATGTTCTCTAGTTGCATCCCTTTACCAACAAAAACACTCAAATTTATCCTTTTTTGGTTTTGTCCTTTTTCAACTGTTTATACTTTTTAATCTTCTTAATTCTTATACTCTTTCTTTTCTTCTTTAAATCTTGCATTCACATATCTGGTAATATGAGTAACTTTGGAAGATAGCACTATGCATTGCAGCAAATACTATGAAATTCATATTATTCTGTTAAGTTAAATTCTATGTCACTTGTAAGTTTTTTCTGTTTTAATACTATTTTGTACTCTTTAAAAAGTGAAAAATCAAAATTTACATGTTTAAATCTGGTAATCTGAACAACTAATTTAAAGATAGCATCATGTTAAAAAGCCACCATTGTTGAATTCCTATTAGTTTCTTTAGTGAAATATTGTATTGTTTCTAATGTTGTTTCTTTTTCTATCACTATTTTTTATCTTTTAAAAATAAAATATTTGACGGACCTGCTCATGCAAATGCAGTCAGGCGCAGGATACCATGGTTCAATCTTCACCTCAACCTGCCTTACCAGACTCATCCTTAAGGCAGCCTGAGCCAGCAAAAAAAACAATCTTTCGAAAAATAAAGTATTAGACCAGCCTGAGCTACAAAGTGAGCTCGAGGCCAGCCTGAACTGCATAGTGAGACCCAGTCTCAAAAAGACAAAAAAAAAATAAATAAAATAAAATAAAAATAAAAAAATAAAGTATTAGAAATCTAATATGTCATTATTTTTATCAAATTTTTCATATCAGTGTACATTTTTCCAAAACTGAACTTGGTAAAATACATCAGTATCAGGAATATGACAGCCAATAGTGTCATTGTTTTTATGTTTTGACTCAGCCACTCAACACTTGCTGAATTTTAGAAACATGTTTGTTTTTAAGTGTTGAACATGATTTTAAAAAGTTTTACCTCCATATTCCAAACAGAGGTTGAAACTAAGTAGCATACACTTATTGACAAGATATAATGATATTAAAATTATTTTTGTTTAAGTATAAATTACACAAAGTATATGCTATAACATAATTGTGCTAATGAAAATATGAAAGTCCATACTAAGTAATGGAATTCAGTAATACATGATGATCTATGGTCTTGATTTAACAAATGATTATTGTCTGTATGCTATCTTTATTAAGAACTGTGAGGAGCCTGAGATTTTATGCTGCTAGAAAGCTAACAGGTTAATTGGTCAGTTCCATGAAACACTGGCAGCCAAGAGACTCGGGTCAGAGACAAAGGACCATATTACTCACAGCAAAGGAGAAAGCATGACTTTATGTTTGTGCTGGAAGATTCTCTGCCATGTTCCCTGGGGTTGATATGGGGGAACCCAGATGGGCGCTGCATACCAGTGGGTTTGTGTCACAGCTGAGGAACTCTTAACTCAAGAAATCCTTAATCTTGTGAAAAGGTCCTAGACTTTCTCTCCAGTGTTTGGAGTAGAGGAAGAAATCGTCACTGTACTAGTTTGGAAACAGATATGAGGTCTATGGTTGTCTTTTGACATCCCTGGGAAGACATTCCACAGCATACACTGCTACAGAATATGCAAAAACACCATAAAGAATTATCCTTCAGCACCTTGCAGTTGAAAATTCAACTACAATGTGAAACTTAATTAATAATGCATATCATTTATTTCTCAGAAGGCAAAGTCCTTTGAATGATTATGAAGATGAACCATAGCTCATTTTGTCATACTGATGATAGCTAAAGATATTACATTCTGAGGCATCTTTGACATAAAGGTGGTTTGCATGATTGTGTTTGCAAATATAGTGCTATTTGATGAAAAATTTTGTGGTGTTTTAAATAATTCATTTACCGTGAAAAACAATGTAATAACTGCAATTATCAGAAGCTATACATTTTGCCAATATTTGTAGAATTTGATTTTTAATTTTTTTAAATTAATACGTCATTTATTTGGAAAAACAAAGACACATTTCAGTGAATTATATTATCTGATGAAGACTATTGCTTATAACATAAATAAAATATCATATGCAAAAGCCTTTCCCTTCATATTGGCAAAACACTGTTCTTTTTTAATAGAAAGATAAATCAAGATAGCAAAGAAGCAAAAAATACAGAAAATGTACCATGTCATTGTCGTTCCATTTCCTCATGTTACTGACAACCTGTCCTCATATAGAATACAGCTGATTCATGAACTGATTACTATAGAAAGTAATATTGCTCTTACATCCAAAGTGAGTATTCCATAAGTACAATAACAGTACTCCAAAAGATGTTTGCTCTGACCAGACCAAGGGCTTTTCTTCCTTCAATACATACCTTAACAACACTTAATACAAAAAAAAAAAATGCATGAGTAACTCAAATGATATCTTATTGGTATGAGAACAAAAATGCAAAAGATGCTAAAAAGCATAGATATAGGATTAATTCACTCACCTCAGAGTTTGTTGGAGTCTGAGAGTTCTGGTGTATGTACCCACTTTGGAATCCTGCTAGCACCTCCCTGGAAGTTTCTGTTTTTGAAGCATAAGAAGTGAAACTGAATGAAAATATATCCAACTGACAAGCTTATGAACATCTAGGCTAGAAGTCAAAGAATCATTTTTGTAATTTTTTCTGAAATATAAATGTAACCAGATGAATTTTCGTTTAATACTATCCTACCTAACTGATTCAAAGGAATAATTTGTCTTCTTGGAAATCTGCAGTTCATCAAAGAGGTAGATTAAATCACTCACTAGAGAAACATCATCTTTTTTTGTATTATAATCTTTGAATAGATTTAAGACTAAGGTTTATAACAAATTTATTATAGACATAGGATCTTAGAACTTTGCAGATGCATAAATTGAAAATCATGAAAAATATAACCATTATCATATTAATGAATCAAGTATAATAGAATTATTCAAAGGCAACCTTACTAACCTCTTTCAGTTAGTTATCGGTTCAAGTACAACAGAAGAAAAACACTGCATTTAAGAAAGTCATTAACTAATGATCAATTTGTAACACCCAGCTGAACTGAATGATCATGTTGCTGAGTGTGGAAGTCCCACCTGAGGGTTGTTGCCAGCAGCGTAAAAAGAGAACTGGAAGGGAAGATGGTGTGCTGTTTGTCCACCTGGAGAAACTTGACACAGTGGCTTTCCTAGTATGAACTAAGCTGTTTTCATTGTCAGAGGAGCTTGGGTCCAGGCTGTTGCTGAAGATAGCTACAGTTCTTTTAGTGAGCTCTGGTCCTTACCTGCAGCATTGTTTCTTGGCTCCAATAGACTCTTCATCCCACTGATGCAGACTTTCTAGCTTCTTCTGCTGAACTTTGGGTCTTCCCAATGCAGATCCTTGATATAACCTTGCATGAGAAATTGCTGTGGGCTCCTGGCCTCCAGTTAGACTCTTGGAGGGTATTGTCATGGGCTCTAGATCTTCAGCTGGACTCGGGCAGGACATTGCCATGGGATCCAGGCCCTTATCTTGATTCTTTGGGTCTCTAGTGTGTGGATAGATTTCTGGCACTCTTCTCCAACTATCTCTTTGGGTGAATACTTTAAAATAATTCTATAAATAATGTATCCTGCATGAAATCCATTCTCTTGTAAACCCTGATTACAACAGAAGGGCTCTATTGTTTACACTCAAGGCAAAAAAATCAAAGCAAGCTGTGAAATTGTTAGTGTAGCAGATTTCTTGCTTTGCTCTTAAGTTGGTTTTTGTGAATACATGATCTATTTCAAAAACATTTTTATACTAAAGTAAAAGATTACTGAAACATAAATCTTTTAATAAAGCTTAAACTAAGCATGAAAAAGAAAGCTAATCACAAAATTGTTTAACATTTTAAACAAATGAATTCCTTTTATGGCTTTATCTTTGGGAAAAATATGAACTTAGCTCCTAGTATGAAATCAAATAGACATTTTAAATTAATTTTATTAATTTAGGTCTAATTTTTAATCATGAAGCAAACCTCTCTTGGCTAAATCAGCAATTGCCAATGCAAAAGTTTGAGCTCCAGAGGCTTTTGGCCATATGCGGACTGCATCAGACTGTCAGAACTGGAGCGACTACTCCCATCTTGAGGGTGGAGATCAGAGATGTTACAAGTAGCTTAAGATGTGCAGAAGAACAGACCCCAAAATAAAAAAAAATCTCAACCATCAACAATTGCTAAATTGTGGACTGTATACATAATTGTATTAATTATTATTATTTATTATTATTTTTGTGTTTTAGGAAAGGGGCTACAGGGTGTTCAGGGTCTCACTGATAAATCAAACTCATAGTGCTCCTCCTGTTTACAGCCTCCCAAGAGCTGGGATTACAGGCACACGCCACCATATCCAACAGGTTGAGGGATCGAAACCCCAGCCCCTGCACCTGCTTGCAGGCATTTTATTCTGCTGAGCTATTTGGCTGGCCCCACAATTGTATTAAGAAGAAATACAAAGTATACATTAGGAGGAGGCAGATTTTTTAAGAACCACAGTGAATTAATTTGAAGCAAGGAGCAGAGGTCCTATGGCCTGGCAGTCATTTCACCTTAATTTATGATTCTGCTTCTTTAACTCTTTCTGAGCCTCATGCATCAATGAAACTTGGATCTAATACTGTAGTTCTAACCTGAAAGACCTGTAGGATCAAATGAAATAATTTATCCATCTGCTTAGTCCAATGCCTGGCTTATGTAAGATCTTAGTAATTACTTCTTATTCAGAGTCCTATCAGGAAGAATAGCAGTTGGAACCATCTAATGATTGAATGGTTTGTTTGGCTGGTAGCAACGTTCCGATTCTTGAATAAATTCATGAAGAACATAGAAAACATTTTGTATTCCTTCCAACTTTGAGTTCCACATGGCATTCCAATGTTAGTTATACAAAACTATTCCTAAATAAAATATGAAAAGATTGATGATATTCCTTTAGTCTTTATTAATTCAAAGTGAGATTGATAACAAGTGAACACAGCTCTCATAATATCCAGTAACATTAAACTTGCTTTGTGTGCTCACCCTAAAACAGCGATGGTAATGTTTTTAAATACTTACTCTCTTCGATCCATTTGTTAGTGCTGTTAATTATTTTTTGGGGTTTCCTTAGGCCATTTCTGTACTTGATAAGCACCAAGTTTCTTTGAATATTTCTAGTGTACAAGTCATGTTTGGCTACGATTTCTCTATTGTGACATTTCCTGAAACATTTGTATGCTTAAAAGTGTAAAGTAAACCTTTAGCTGATTTCTAAAGTGTTAGTTTCTTTTATTTTCTTTCTTTCTTTTTTTCTTACATGAACTTAGGATAGGGACTACAGGGTCTATAGTCCTGCTATGGAGATCAGATTTGTACGGATTCTCCTTTTTTCAGCCTCACAAGTGCAGGGATTATAGGCTTACCCTACCAAGCCCAATCTCAATTGCCCTCTCAGCACTCCCTGGGAGTGGAGCCAGTACAGCACTTAAGAGATGGAACCCTGGCTCCTGCATTCTGCCTAAGCAGGTGCTTTACTCACTGACCTATGTGGTCATCTCTTAAAGTATTAGTTTTATTGAGGAAACAATTTATTTATAATAAACTTCCTCAGTATAGTTAGTTGCTTTGTCCGAAGGCAATCGCCTTAGCTCTGTTTAATATCTTTACACTATCCAATATTATTTATTTCTGTTATTTCATAAGTATTTTCTCCAAAATGAATAAAACACCACTCAGTAAATGGGTGGGCAAGATACAAAGGAAGGGTTTTACAAAGAAAAAATCATCATGTGTGTGTATAGACAGTACAGTTGGGATACATAACGCTGTGCTTCTACATAATTCTATGAGAGGCAAGATCTGCACTAATGGTGGTTGGACAGGATATTATGTCAGCTTCTAGTACTGTGGTCATTCACTAGGAAAATAATTATTGAATCTTTGATATAATTCAGCTTTAAAAAAACCTGTAAATATAATATCATGTATGCACCTTGTACAATACCAAAACATTATGAAAACAGTTTGCAATATATTAATTCATTGACTCTGTATGGTTATGTTGTTTTGAAACTGTCTGATTGACATTTGTATTTCAATAAAATAAAAATAAATGGAAAAATAAAATAATAATAATAATAATTTTATTGAGAAACAAGTAGCAGACTCCGCCATCTTCCTCGATCCCGCCCGCGCCCACCCAGCCCCTGAGTCCAGCCAGAGACAGCACGGCCTACTCCGCCATCTTTCTCCATCCCGCCCACGCCCGCCCAGCCAGAGACCAGCCTGAGACAGTGGCTGACTCCAGTGGCCTCCTGGTTCCCGTGACAAGCTCTCCCAGCGAGAGCGAATTTACAGGACTCACCAGGCTTCCCAGATCAGTGAGAGAGTGGTGAGTTTGAGGGAGAGCCTTTGGCTTCTTCCCACGCACGCTACACAGATCCTTGTCCCCAACCCCTCCAAGCCAGTGACTGGCCTGAAACCTGAGGACCCACTCACCAACACCTCCCTGAATCCCCTGACCTAAAGCCAACTGATTGAGTGAGAATTTCCCCGATTCTCTGGGCATCAAAGGTCAGTGAGTGTAGAACCCCAGGCCCTTCGTGCCTGAGATACATTTCCCAGGGATTAACCTGCCCGCCACCCCCCATGGCCCAGTGACAACTCCAGGCACACTGTGCCAGAGAAACATTTCCAGGTGGTTACTGGCCCCACCCCACAGCCCCAGACCCAGTGCAGGTCGGCCTGGAGTGAGAACTCCAAGCCTGCCACACCGGAGGGACATTTCTCAGCAATCCACGGTCCCATTCTACGGACCAAAACCCAGCACAGCCTGGCCTGTGAGTGAGGGCTCCAGGCCCACTGCACCAGAGGGACCCTTCCCAGCCTTCTCGGGTTACAGCCTGTAGACCCTGACCCAGGAAAAGCTGGCCGGCTCAGTACAGCCTACTCAGTGAATAAGATCATCCACTATCCTTTTGTGAGCCCAGAAAACCCACCAAAGCCCAGGCCCACCCACCTGGGGAACGACCTGCCTGACACAGGAGGGCTGACCCCGGGAACCAACATAGGGGAACCAAAGGAGCTGCAGTAAAAAAGGAACTGAACACAACAGCTAGACCCAGGATAGGCATACCTGGAAAATCTCAAACTTAATAGACTGGCACCCGACTCTCATAACAAGCTATGGTTATAGCTGCACCAAAGCTCTACACCAAAGGTCAAAGATCAGTGCTATACAAAATGACAAAGAGAAGGGCAAAAATGCAATCCCAGACCTCAAGTCCATCAGGAAGGGCAGAGGACACTAGCTCAGCTTCAACAAATGAACTAACAGATACAGAAGCAAAGGAACAGCAGCAGAAAGCTATAGAGGAAATAAAACGAGAAGTAATTCCCCAAATTAAAAAAGAAATATTTGAATACATAGAATCTGAAATAAAGAATGAATTCCAGAAACATTGGGTGGAAAAACGATGCTCACCTAGAACAAGTGCAGAGAGCACTATTCCAGCTGATATATATGAATTAACAGCATCTGAAGCAAAGAAACACCAGCAGAATGATCATGAGGAACTCAAAGCAGAAATAAGTTCTGAAATCAAAAAAGAACTTTTTGAAGTCATACGATCTGAAATACCGGAACAAGTCCAGAAATATACAGAGGAAATCCAACTTGGAAGAAACACAGCAGAAAAAGAATTAATAAATACCTTTAAAGAAGACATGGATAAAAAAATTGAAGAGATCAAAAATATGTTGGATTCCTTGAATGAGCAATACAGAAAAGAAATAGAACACATGAAACACAGTCAAAGAGATAAAGAAGAACTAAAAATAGCAATCACGAGTCTACAAAACCGTCTGAGTGAAAGCGAAGACAGAGTTTCAGATCTTGAAGATGCCGGAGCAGCTAGTGAAAAGGTGAGAAAGGATCTCTTAAAAACAACAAGAATGCAGGAAAAATAATCCATCACCTGCAGGATGACGCCAGAATGAACAATGTGAGAATAATTGGTATCAACGAGAATGAAGGAGTCAATACAAATGACATAGAAAGAAGTTGGGAAGAAATAATTGCAGAAAACCTCCCAAATATGAGGAAACAATCCAACATTCAGGTCACTGAAGCGTACAGAACACCAAATAACCTCAACCCAAGTAGAAACACACCGAGACATATAATAGTTAAGATCGCAGAAATCCAGCACAAAAGTAATATACTGAAAGCTGCTAGAGAGAAGAAGGAGCTCACATTCAAAGGAAAACCCATCCGAATTACAACCGACTTACAAACAATGAAGGCAAGGAGAGCATGGAGCAGAGTTCTTCAAGTCCTACACGAAAACAAATTCCAGCCCAGACTACTATACCCTGCAAAACTCTCTTTCAAATTTGATGGAGAAGTGAAATACTTCCACGACAAAGAACAACTAAAGAATTTCATGATGACAAAGCCATCCCTTCACAGGGATGAGAGAGAGACCACAACGACCAGAACTCCATGCAAGAGAATGGAAGGAACCCACTAAACAGGACAGTCAATTAAACACAGGTTACAAAGGAGAAACAAGTAGCAATGAGACAGTTTCAAAACCAACTAGTAGGACAATTTCAATAATTAATACATTGCATATTATTTTCTTTGTAGTGGTTATTCATCATACAAGATGCAGACATGATATTCTGTCCAAACACAATTAGTATAAATCTTTATTCTCATTGAAGTAAAAATAAGTAGCTGTATATCTATCCTAAATATTTTGTATATACAGATACCAAGTGGCCCTTTATTTGTATCCCATTTTTTTTGCTTAGTTTTGTCAGAGATGGGTATCCTATTGTCATTTAAATATTGTAGGTGTCTGAATTCAGCAAAATAATCCAATATAGTCCAGTAGTCCATAATAGTAATGGGTTACCATAGGACTCGCAATGTCAGAAGTAGTTGACTTGAGATTTTACAGCTCAGCATATTAATATGGCTTTATTTTTTATACCTCATTTTTATAGTTTTCTGCTGGATGGTTAAGACCAAGATAAAGTATGACCTATATAACAAGAAATGTAACTTTTGTATCTGACAAGGTCAGTCAAATCCCCTCAGGATTTACCCTGAAACTTTGCACCACAGATTGTAGATCTTCTGTCAGGGTCAGCCATGTGGATGAGTCATGGCCATTGCTTGAGCATTTTGTTCTCTGTGAAACGCTGACAGCATGTTTTCTCTCCATGTGATTCTCTTTGGGCAAACTCTACATCATTGATCACTTTCCTCTGTGGCCCCATTATTTCTTTGATCAGTAAATGTGGGACACAACTGAGTTGCAGAGTATTACAGTACAGGTTTTCCTATGTCCTGAGTTCTCACTGACCTTGAAAGGCTGTCTGGACAAGATATTAGTGATAACAAAACTCCCTTGCTTGACAAAGTGTTATCTTTATTATGTAATGAAGTAGGGTTTATCCTGATAATATCGTAGCAAATAAATACACTTCAATTATGCAATATGTACTTTGTTACAGCATTTGCTAACTATACTTTGTAAACCAAGTTGGATTTCTGAATTTAAATACTTTTTAAATAGATGTTGCCATTTTAGCATTATCCTTGTATGTTATCTTCAAAGATAAAATTCTAATTCTAATATAAACAACCCTTCTCCTCCAGAATAATTTTCTGAAAAAGTAAAGTATTATGTTTATGATCCTGGCACTAAATCAAATCAAATTAACACATATGTATATTTAAGCCATTTAATTCTTTTTCTCTTTGACTTATGAGGACAGCCTAAAATTATATCTGAATTAGAGATAGGACAACAGTAGAATCTCTTTAGTTTTATTTCAGGAAATAATAAAATGCCAAGATTTAAAAATTAGTTAAAGAAAATGACTGCTGGCTAAGAAACTCCACAAGGTGTGTTCAGTGTGTCACAGGACAATTACTTTAAGAATTAAAATGCATTTCAAGAAGTTATGTAACAACTGTCATTTCGTAAAGTGAATACTGAAATTATTTTAAAATGCTGCTCATGTGAAAGAAACCACAGAGTATTAAATATGGATATTTTTTCTCTGTGGTTGAAATGAATAATGGACATGTTTTACTTCTAAGTGGGAGATGTTTTGTAGATCTATAACAACCCATTTGATGACGTTATTATACTGTTTAAAGCTTTTGATTTTGAGTGTTAAGAGAACATATTAAGAGGAAAACAGTGATATGATTGACAATTTCCATGGATTTACTCTGACTTTTTTCCTTTATAAAGCCAATTATTTTGTTTTGGTTTTGCTTTTGGGGTACTAGAAATCAGACTCAGGGCCTTGTGCTTTCCAGGCAGTCACTCTACCACTGAGCTACATCCTGGCCCAAGCCAATTGTCTTTATTCCTTGATATGCTATTAGAGAACTCTTATGAATACAATAGTACTGAATATTAATATTTTTTCTACATTTGTAAACAAGGTACCTTAGAATATTTTGTGCTCAACTACTATGTTCTATAAGCATTTTAAGTGAATACCTGTTAAAAGTACTAAATTGTATTCATATATTTTGTGGTGCAGGTCAAGCAGTGAGGATCCTGTCATTTGGGGTCACAGAATTTTTGATACTTTGTGTAGCATGTCAACGTCATAGAAAAGAATCTTAAAATGTAGCAGTGGGATAGTGGGGATTGACCTCCTGTCTCCTTTTGCATATGCATTGTCTCAGTTTCTTTTGTGTCACTGCTGGGACAAAATACCCAACACCTAAAATTAAAGAAGAAAATGTTTCTTTAGCTCAGTTAGTGATTTAAGTCCATAATCAACTGGCTCCAAAGCAGGCTGGCACATGGCAGAGGGCAGCTGTTCATGGTAGTGGAAAACAGCGAAGAGCAGAGGGAGGAGCAGCAGCTGAGGCAACTAGCTAGCCTTTCTCCCCTCCTTACATTGTAGTGCAGATCACCCACCCCAGGACAGGGTAGCACTCAACCATAATCCCTGCATTGGATCATAAATTAATCACAAACTCTAAAAGTTTCCCTATGACTGCATGAGGCTTTGAGGGGACAATTAGACACAAAATATAATATGTGTCTTCCAGCTCACAGAGGGGTCATTGACCTGGGGGCTCACCAGCATTATGCAGCCCTGCTCCTAGCATTAGAGGGCTCTGCTCAGTCCTGAGTGTGTGTGTGTGTGTGTGTGTGTGTGTGTGTGTGTGTGTGTGTGTGTGGTATTCCTGAGCTTCCTGGGGTGCTGCATGCATGTGGGTAAGCCACATAAATGTTACAGGTTGTTTCTACACAGTAGCATTAAACCCTTTAATATTTTAAAGCAGCCAGCATGGAACACTGGAGAGAATGTAGTTTTGGGGCCAATGGACCCAGGTTTGAAATTGGCTCTACCATTACAATATTAATCAAAGTATTTAACCTCACTGAGCCTCGGCTTCCATGTGTTAAACAATGAAGATGAATTGGGAGGATTTTCTGATATCTCTCAGTCATGTAAGCCATGTAGTTATTTTCCTTAAGGACTATTTCCCCATTTTTTTTTCTCTCCACAGTGAAGTACCTACTCTTTAAATGTACTTTTTCTTTTGTCTTTGGTGTGGGGTCTCACTACACAGCTTTGACCTGCAGTGATCCTTTGTGCTCAATCTCCCCATTGCTGGGATTTCAGGCATGTGCCACCATGCTCAGTCTTAGTATGGTTCAGTGTGCCCAGGAGAAGGACCCACACAGGTTATCAAACCCTGGTCCCTGCACTTGAGTAAGCAAGTGCTTAGTCCATTGAGCTGTCTCGCTGGCCCTCATTATATGTACTTAATTCATATTCTCAATAACCAAAATTTCTTGGTTGTTGCTGTTGTGGAGGGAAGAAAGAGGTGTAGATTAAGTGGATTTCTGTTGTAGCCCGGGGCTGAACTGTCTAAGATAAGGCCTCAATTCAGGGAATAGTTTGAACTGGGAGAGGGTCCCATCAAGTGGAGTCCTTGATGTTCACTGGCTCTCCACTGTCCAGAAGGAGGACACCATTCAGTGACACTCACTAGTGTCCACAGTCTCATTTCATTTGAAACATACTTAGGTTACATTTGAGAACATTACTTTCTAACATGATTTTTTTGAGCATCTTAATATATTTTATAATTAGTGCAAACTCTACACCTAAATTGTGGTTTAAAAGATGAGTTGTCCATAATTTGTGAGGATTCACATCTAGGAAGTGTATATGTATTCCTGAATCTGATGATGCTTAAACAGGAAACACTTTAAATTTGTTGGGAGTACTGAGGCAAGATTAACCTAAATCTATACATTTAGATTAATTTATATTAGTTTTCCCACATTTTTAAGAAAGAAATGATTGTATAACAATCTTATTTGCAAAATTAAAAAGAAACATTGATTGAAGTGGAAGAGCTCATAAAGTTTTTCTTTATCTAAAAGTGCTGGGGTATATAGAAAATTCTAGTCAAGCTCTCAGAAGATTTGGCCTGAGTTAAAGATGATTTAAGTAAACATAACTTCAAAATTGTCCACGTGGTTAGAGAAAGGACTTTACCTGATGCTCAACTTGGTCAGAAACAGTGAATAACACCAAATCAGCATTAGCATGTAGTACTAGGGAGTCTTCCATCTGTATAGAGTTGACCTTCATCAAGAGCTTGTGCTCATGATTCCAGTGGAAATTATTTGGATAACAGAGGAAAGAATGAAAAAGAGGGAAAAAAACAGAATTCTTAACCCCTCTTTAAACCATCACAATATGAATTTATTTTTAAAGATTTGTTTTTTTAGAAGGAAGCTAAACATGTGTGAGCCAAAGGAGAAGGTATCTTTCTGCTGTTTCTATATTTGAGTGTATCACCTTGTCTCTCTTTCAGTTCACAGTTCCAAAGATAGAATATGAATTTCCCAAAGTAAACACTCCAAAAATGGGAGTACTGTTGGTCTTCTATGTGGGATTTGATGGTATCTGGGTTGGCTTTTTGGTTGTTTGGTTGGAATTCAGCCACTGATACAGCAACAAATCCCAAGTCCCAGTGGAGTATATAGCATTCCACAAGCACATTCTGTACACTTTGTCCTAGTCAGTTATTCCACAGTGTGAGGCCTCAAGAAAGGTCATCTCAGAAGGTACAGATAGAGTAGTATAAATCTTTCACCATTTTGACAAAAATATCTTTCCAATTTGTGAGCTATTAAAATACTAGTAGAAATGTTTACTTATGCTTGTATTTCCAGCACTCTGAGAGGCTGAGGTAGGAGTTTCCAGATTTTAAGCTCAGCCTGGGCAGTTTATCAGTTTATAGACCATATTTCAAAATGAAAAATTGAAAAAAGTCTAAAGATGTAGCTCAGGATGAAGGCTCTGGGTTCAATCTGCAAAATTTCAAAGGAAATAATAAATTGACTATAATATGTAAAACAATGTGTTGTATAGAAAATTATCGAGACAGAAGGCAATAAGGTTCGGACTGAATTAAGAAACTAGTTTTAAACTGTGCTCTGGGTGGAATGTTTAAGAATTTAAGCTCATTTCTCTGTTAACTATGAAGTCTCTAGTAATACATCCAAATAAGTACTAAACAGCCTAGATCTTGGGAAATACCCCAAAATGTTTCCATGTAATGAATGTGTAGATATTTGTACTGTAGCTCAGGATGACAGACACTTCTTTAGGTGGAGGATGGGAGTCAGGAATATGGGAGCGGCCCAAAGATAGTATCAACACAAACAAGACATCCTATCTCCTGTGGTCTTTGGAAATGAGAGGATAGGAAAGGAACAGCAATTGAGACTCTCAGAGCAACTGATTGTGAGGAGTGGAGATTTAGCAAGGGGGTGCAAGTGGAGTGAGTCAAAGGAAGACTCTTACCTCATAAAGCCTTCTTATGGAGGGAAGGAAAGAAAGGACATACATATGAATGATCTAGGAGAGCAATGCTTTAATAATTAACAGCAAGCTTCTTAGTTTGGGGTGGCTTGTCACATGTGCAAATCTCAGTGAAGAAACAATTACTAGACTTAAAAAAAGAGGTGACTGAAGCGATGGACTTAACACTTTAATTCTGCTGATTAGTTCAGCTGTATAGTGCTGTCATTTGGCCCATCTTAGTGTGTCTGAATGGAATCACCCAGACACAAGAAACAAATGGAAAGACTGGATCTAATCCCTCTATAACTAAATAAGTGAAAAAGTTTTAATAAATATAAATATGTAACACAAGCACACTTTTAAATCATTGGTTTAAATTGTAAACATTTTGGTGTTTCTTTTAACAAATATTACTGTGATTTAATGGTGGTCCAATTTGTGAGAAAAATTCCAAATTTAAAAAATGTAGACTTAATTGTTTGGAGTAGGATGTTAATTCTATTCTATTTATGATTCAGTCAAAGCTACCAGAGATTTGCTGGTCTATAATAGGTGAAGACTTTGTGCCCACTCTTGCTCCAACATTGGACTCAGAGGCCAACCTGATTTCAGATTTTGTTTATTTTGGAAGTTATACCATTCAACTATATCCAATTTAGATTATATTTTTGCCAGCTAAAGTCTGGTGCTGATTAAACAAGTGATAAGATGTGATCCAATGAAATGTTTTCCATATATTTAGCTGTCATTGGAAAATTACCTTCATGATGCGATGGGTAAATGTTTTAAATCACCAAATTAATTTTTAATGTTGAAATTAGCCCAAATTGCCAGCTTGAGTCTAACTGTAAAAACGAGCCCAGAGTTCTCAGAGAAATATGATTTCATCCCATCTACAAAAGCCCAATCTTTTCTTCTTTATCATGGAACTTGAAACTGTGAAATGTCTTCCCTCTGATTCTTTTCCAAGAAGAAGAAAGAAGAAGGGAGGAAGGAAAAGGAGGAGGAGGAAGAGGAGAGAGAGGAAGAGGAAGAGGAGGAGGAGAAAACAGATTTTAAATTAGACAAATATTCACATTTAGTTCATTTGAAATTTAACTCCTGTGGATATTTTCATTCAGGGAGATAAAGGATGAACATAGTTCAAAGTATTTCCAATATAGTTATAACTGTGAGTTTTCTTTATTTTCTGTTTTATATTTTAAATACTTATGTCAGCTATGTTGAAATTCGTAATTCTGATTTTCTTTAGTATTTAGCTGGCTTGCCAATGAACTATAACATTCTTCATATTAATTTTATCCTATCCCTTCCCTAAAGTCTAACTCAGTAGATTTTCAATAAATGATACAATCCATATTTAAATAAGTACTAAGGGCCCTGCATGCTACAAAAGGTGTATAAGTTATTTCCTATCTGGAAAGTAGGGACCTAGGAGTGGTAAAATAATGATAACCTGATCATTATTCTTTTTGAATAACTGTACCACAGCTCAGAAACAGAAGTTGTGCCTCATTGGTTCTCGCCACAGAGAAAGGGAGATAAGCAAGGGTACACAAGTTGGTTGGGAGAGTGATGGGTGGACAGGGGCTGAGCATCAGATGAGCATCTGGGATAAAACATGCCCATTGCAGAGCCCAGGTCTCAGGCACCAGAACTTCACAGACTACAAGACGTTACTGGCTGTGGGGATTCCAGACAAGGAAAGATCATCTTGATAAGAAAGTAATGGATAATAGAAAGTATTGCCACATGATGGACTATAAACCATATGTTCAGTTAAATATTCCATTGAAGTAATTATCTTTGCTCTTAGCCTCATTTCATGTCACTAATTTGTTGTTGATTTTTAGAAAGGAGGTCATAGATTGGCATGAAAAATAATATTTTTTGAAAGATAGTTAAAGGAACACATAATTTGATGTTGTAGCTCACTATAGACTCAAAAATGTCAGACTTGTTAAAATTCCACCTATTATAGAATAGAAAATCAAGGCTAAGAGAGTCACAGGAATCTTTTTGTCTTGCTCAAAGTACAGTGCAGGCAGAATAAGACCAAACGCATTCTTTCAACATCTAGCCCAATATTCTATGAGCCAACAGAGTGCTTTTACTCATTGATTTGTAGAACATTTTTTTAATTTTTTAAATTTTTATTTAAGAACAAATAGCAATGAGACAGTTTCAAAACGAATTAACAGGACAGATTTGATAAAGTAATACATTGAAAATTGTTTTTATAATGATTTTTTATCATACTAGGTGCATACATGATATTACACTTACAGACATTATTATAGCAGATGTCTCTAGTCAGGGAATTAAGAGAGTGTAGCTGTATACTTAAATTTTATAGCTGAATTATATCATAGATTCAATAACTGATGCTTTCTACCTTATTATCTTCTTAGTGGTTGTTCATAGTACTAGAAGCCAACATAATATCTTGTCCAGCCACTATTAGGGCAAATCTTGGTTCTCATAGAATTATGCAGAAGCATGGGCTATTTATCCTAACTACTGTTTATACACACACATTTATACACTGTTTATACTGTTTATACACTGTTATATACTGTTCATACACACACACATCTAGACTTGTCAAAGCTGGGCACTCCATTGTCATTAAACTAATCTAGGTGCCGCAACTCGTCAACACAATCCAAAACAGCCCAGCATTCCACAATAATAGTGAGTTATCTGAAGAAGTTGTCGACCGTAGCCATTTACAGCTCAACTTATTATTATGGCCCCATGTTATATACCTCATTTTTATAATTTTCTGCTGGATGGTTAAGAATGAGATAAAGTAAGACCTATACAACAAAAAATGCCGCTTTTGTTTCTGATAAGGACAGTGAAGTCCCCTCAGGGTTTATTTTGTAATCCTGTACCTTATGCTGTAGATCCTTTGTCTGTGTCATCTATGTGGATGATTCAAGGTCAAAGATTGACCAGTTTGCTCTCTGTGAGAATATGAGAGAAAGATTTCTCTCCATGTGACTCTCTCCAGACACACTATAGATCATCAGTCTCTTTCTTCTTTGGCTCCATAATCTCGTTGATCAGAAAATTCAAGGCACAAACTCAGTTTCATGATGTTACAGTACAGGTTCTCCTATGGCCTGAGTCTTCCCTGACCTTGAAAGGCTGGGGCCAAAATGTTGGCTGATTTCCAGCTCTTCTGTTTCTCCAATTTTGACCTGTGAACTTAGATTGTTAACCATCCAGAAGAAAATCTGATTATTATCCTACAGCATATGCCATTTGCTTTGCCTTATCAGACTCAATTGTTTTTAGTCATTGTACATTTCCATTTGTATTTCTGCTTTTTGCTACTTATACTTGGGAGACTATACGATATTTACACATGTGTGTCTGGTTTATTTCACTTATGAGTATATGTTCAAGTGGCATCCACTTCAATATAAATGCTTCAAGCTTATCATTCTTAATGAGTAATATTCCATTATATAGAAATACCACATCTTTTTCAACCATTCCTCATGTGATGGACATCGTGATTGTTTCCAAGATCTTGCTATCACAAATTGTGCTGCTATGAGCATAGGTACACATATATAACTGTGATATAATGATTTCCGTTCCTCTAGGAAAATTCCCAGTAGTGGAATAGCATGCTTCTATAGGATTTCCAGTTTTATTCTTTTGAGGAGTCTCCACACTGACCTCCACAATGGTTGTACCAGTCTACATTCCCACCAACAGTGGGGAAGTGTTCCCTTTCCCCACAACCTCTCTGACATTTGTTGTTGGTTGATTTCCTTATGATAGCCATTCTTTCTGGAGTGAGATGGTATCTCAGTGTTGTTTTAATTTGCATTTCACAGATGGCTAGCAATGTGGAGCATTTTTTCGTATATTTACTCGCTTCTTTAATATCGTCCTCTGAGAAGTGTGTATTCATCTCAGATGCCTATTGCTGATTTGGGTCTTTAAATTTGAGGGCCCTGTTATATATTATTTCTTTATATATTCTAGAGAGGAGACATTTGTCTGATTGCTTATTAGTTAGGATTTTTTTCAAAATTTGTGGGTTGTCTTTTCACTTTGTTGACAATTTGTTTTGACGAGCAGAAACTCCTCAAGAAGAGTTGATCCAAGTTGTTGATGCTTTCAAGTGTTTCCCATGCAAATATGTTTGTTCATGAACTCTTTACATACTATGTCTTCAAGAGTTCCTCCTACTTTCTCTTACAGGAAACTGAGTGTTTCTGTTTTAATGTTCAGATCTTTAATCCATTTTGAGTTTAGTTTAGTGCATGGTGATAGACCTGGGTCAAGTTTTACTTTTCAGCATGTAGAAAGCAAGGTTTTCCAGCACCATTTTGTTAAGGAGTCTATATTTCTTCCAGTAGGCTTATTTGGCCCCTTTGTTGAAGATCAGATGGCTGAGTGTGTTCGTAAATGCCTCTGCATCTTCTAATCTATTCCATTGATCCTCAGAGCTACTTCATTGTGAATACCATGCTGATTTTATCACAGTGGCTATATTTTATAATTTCAAGTCAGGACTTGTGATACCTCCAGCCTTGTCTTTATTGATCAAGATTGCCTTTGCTATTCTAGGTCTTTGTGCTTCCAAATAAATTTTAGAAACACTTTATTTCTGAAAGTTATGTTGTTGGCAGTTTAATAGGGGTTGCATTAAATCTGTACAACAATTTTGGGAGTATAGCCATCTTCACAATGTTGATTCTTCTGAACCAGGAATATGGAATGTTTTTCCATTTGCTGAAATCCTCTATAATGTCTTTTCTTAGGGTGTTTCAATTTTCCATGAAAAGAACTTTGACTTCCTTGGTTAAGTGAATTCCAAGGTATATCATTTTCCACCGTGGTATTGTAGAAGGTATCGATTCCGTTATATCCCTCTTACTGTGTTTGTTATCTCTGTAGAGGTATCCTATTAGTTTTTGCCTATATCCTGTATGCTACTGAATTTCTGTATCAATTGTAGTAGTTTCTTCTTGCCAATTTTTGGGTCTTCCACGTAAAGTATCATGTCATCTGCAGATAGTGATAATTTAACTTGTTCTTTAACTCTTCCCATTTCTTTTATTTCTCTGTTTTTTAATGGCTATTGCAAATGATTGTAAATCTATATTGAATAAGACAGGTGTTAGAGGACATCCTTGTCTTGTACCTGATTTAAGAGTAAAATATTTCAGTTTTTCCCCATTTAGGGTTATGTTACCTGTTGGAATTTCATAGATGGCTTTTACCGAGTTAAGTTAGAGTCCATCTATTCCAATTTTCTTTAGGGCTTTGAACATGAAAGAGTGTTGGGCTTTGTCAAAAGCTTTCTTTGCATCAATTGAGATGATCATGTGGTTTTTAGATTTCTGTCTATTAATATTGTGTATTACATTTATACATTTTTGAATATTGAGCCATTCTTGCATCCCAGGGATGAATCCTACCTGCTCATGGTGTATGATCTTCTTGATGATTTGCTGTATTCCATTTGCTAGGATTTTATTGAGGATTTTTCCATCTATATTCATGAGAGAGATTGGCCTGTAGTTCTCCTTTTTAGTTGTGTCTTTCCCTGGTTTTGGTTTCCGTACAATACTTGCCTCCAGAAATGATTTTGGGAGGACTGTTTCCCTTTCAATTTCACTGGAGTTTGAGGAGTATAGGGATTGTATCTTGTATAAATTTCTTGTAGAATTCAGTTTGAATCCATTAGGACTTGGACTTTTCTTTGTCGCTACGCTTTATATTACATTTCGTATTTCATTGGCTATTATTAGCTTATTTGAGAGTTGTCATGTCTTCTTCATTCAGTTTTGGAAATTTATACCTTTCTAGGAAACTCTCCATTTTATCTGTGTCTTCTATTGTGTGAGCGCAAAGATTCTCAAAGTAACGATTGACAATCTTCTGATTTTCCACAGGGTCTGTGGTGATTTCACCCTTTTCATTCCTTATTGCCTGTATTTGAATTTTTTCTTTCTTTTTTTTTTTTTTTTTTTTTTTT
>PVKA01031019.1:0-17194 GCA_004027165.1 Ctenomys sociabilis
AAAAAACTGCAGGCAGCAAGCAGAGCCAGTCAGGACAGAGACCACAGGTTGTGACCAGCAAAGGTACAGGAGCACGGCTGCCCACACCCTCTAAGAGTTCACATAAAGCCACCACATAACCTAGACATCAGCCAGAAAGCTACAACATTTAATGTTTGCCTTGCTGGGAAACAGTCTTGCCATGGTGATTCCTTTCTGTTCCCTTGACATGTCAGGTAAATGTTTCTCATTTACAATGGAAATGTTTGCCCAGAGCTACTGTTTTAGGGAACATGAGTCTCAGAAGAGACTTTGGATGTAAGAGCAATGCTAAAACTATTAAGACATTTTGGCAATGTGTGGAGGTGGACTAAATGCATTTTGCAGAACAAAATGCACATCTGCTTTATGGAAGCTAGGGTAGAATGCTATGGTTTAGCTAGAAAATGTACCCGAAGACTCACTGTTCCGAGGTGGTACTTTCAGAAGGTGACTAGTCAGGGGCGCTGGGCTCATCCTTGATGAGTTCTCAGCTGAATGTGCTCCCAGGAGCTGGGGCCCAGCGAAGGAGAAAGGTCACCAGGCACATGCCTTTGGAGGGTGTACCCACCATTCTGGCTTTCTTGTTCTTTTTTGCCTCCAGCTGCCATGAGGTAAATAGCTCTGCTCTATGATACCGCTCTGCTGCTGATGTCTGTGCTATGGAACCAACTGACCCTTCAAATTATGAATCAAATAAATTTTTCTCTTTTAAGTTGAACATGTCAGGTATTTAGTCCCATGACTAGAAGCTAACACCCAAACCAGTCAAACACCTGCGGCAAGAGATTTGCCAAAACACAGTCAAGAAAAAAATCTGTATAGAAAGACTTGCTAAAGGATTTTGCATATAATGAATAACATCAAGTCTTTGTGGTATGGATCTACAGCACAGTTCCATGCCTTTGTTCTAAGACTCTACTAAGGTTTCTTAGACACATGAGTGCTATTTTAGGGGTGTGAAAAATGTGTTTTGGGGCCAGGGAGATGGCTCAGTAAATAAGCGCTTCCCTGACAAGTGCAAGGGCCTGAGTTCAATCCCTGATTCCACCAGAAAAAAAAAAAAAAAAAAAAAAAGATATATCTCATGTCTCTTGGTTGGCACAGAAAGGGAAATGACAATATCTGCTGGCTACATAAGATGAGGTGAAGTTGAAGATGCCCATGATAATATAAAGTTCCACAGAAGCACACAAATTCTGGACACCAGGACAGGCATAGGAAAAAGGACTCGAACCAGTTTTCTTTAACTCTTAAAGAGGGAGACCTACACTGATATTGTGTTCCACAACTACATGCATTCCAGAGGTCATTCTAACAGCAGCTGTATCAGTCAGCTTTCTCACTGCTGAGATACACTACCTGACACACAGAACTTAAACATTCAATGTGGCTTGTGTTTACGAGGGCTTAGTCCATGGCAAACTGGCTCTAGGGCAGAAACATCATGGTGAAAGTGTGTGGCAAAAAAAAGCTGCTTAGTTCACGTAGCCAGGAAGCAGACCAGGAGAACAGTGCCAGGGAGAAAGAGGTGAAGGATGGGACACAGGTCCCATAGCTACGCCTCATAACCCAACACACCTAGAAGTGGGCTCCACCAATCCCCAGGGTGGATGTCAAGGCCAATCAAGTCGGTGCTCTATATGAACTATTACAACAGAGCAGTGGTATTGTAACATAGCTTGTATTGGAATAAGTTTCTCCACACTGGAGTATACTCAGCCATGTTTGCTTGAAAAAGTCCTAACAATTAAAAACAAAACAATGACAGATGCAGAGAAGGTAGTGCAAAATGGCAAAAACTGGAAAGGTAAATACAGGTGTTATATCCACAGAAACAGAAGATATATCAGAGTCCACTCTTCATTTACTTGCCATAAAATAAACAATAACTATTGCTCTCTTGCAATATGGACAGCATAATCCATGTAATTGGCCACAGATAGTTATTGAGACGTGGTCTTGCACATCCTCATGGAAAAGAAAAATTGTCAAATAGTCCACAACAATAAATTTTAAGAGAAGAAAAAAAAAGGTTCAAGAATGAATAAGAAGCCAGCAAGTTCATACAGAAGCCATAGCAGCCACAGCACAAATGAAGTGATAGTGTAGCACTGGAAAGCTGCAGAAACTGGGTTCTAAGGTACAAAGGACCAGAAGCAGTGATTGGCTAATGTGTAAGGATAGAAGGAAGAGCAGTAAAGGGCTGGTAGGTGGCTGCACAGGGAACAGCAGTGGCCAGATCCTTGGAAACAGAACCACCCACTTTCTAAACATTAAGCACATTAGAAATGTCACTTCAGAACTAGGTGGTAGATGGAGCAGAAGAGGGACTAGTTAGGAAGCTAGTCCAGTAACGAGGAGAGAGCCAGAATGGGCCTTCCTGAGATGGTGGCAGAGGGGATGACAGCTGCGGGTAAACAAGGTCTAGCAATGAGAAGAAGCTCAACATCATGGGACTGCCTGAGTGTGAGGAAAGTAACAAAAAACTCATCAGTCAAGACTTGTACATTATTTGTCCTGTGTCACTGGATGAACAGTGGGCCTAGGGGAAACCTGCTTGTCAAGAAATACTGCAAGTTATGCAGTCCAAGTATAATGTCTTCACTGTTCTTTAGTTTCTATACTGTTCTTTATAAATGGAAAGAAGCAGCATTTACAATTCAGTGTCGTGTCACTCAATTGATCCACACAATCTCACTTTATGATAGATGGGAAAGTAACTGATCCATTGTGAAGGATCAACTGACAGCCAATAAAATCTAAGTGTCTTGTCTGAAATGGAAAATAAAAGATTAAGGATTAATTCTTTAATGATTTGCTTTGTGGCTTGACATGACCAATGTCAAGAAATTGAACTTTAAATGGCTTCTGAAATTTTGTTAACATATCAAAATATAATGCTAAAAATATTTAAACCAGCCAGGCAAGATGGTGCACACACATAGCCTCAGCTGCCCTGGAGACTGAGGCAGGAGCACCTCAGAGAATCTCAGGTGAAGGCAGCCAGGATGACCTGCTGGGCCTTGACGAGAAGAACTGAGGAGGAGTCTGGGGCATGCTCACCTGGCAGGCACAGGCCTACGCTCAAGGCCAGTACTGCTAAAAAATCCAGTACAATCTTCCTATGTATAGTAAAAATGAAGAGTTCATACAACTGACACAGTAAGTGAAGCAGATCCCTGACAAAGGCAGCTCCAGAGAACTTCTGGGATATAACACATAAAATGGATCAATTAATGGGACTTCAAAATTAAGTTTCTGCGCTTCTGAGGATATCAAGGAAGTGAAACAACATGTACAGAGCGAGAAATTTTCTATAGCTCATAACTCTAACAAGGAATTTGTATGTAGCATATATAAAGACTCAATAATATCACAACTCAATAATGAAAAACAATCCAAATAGAATATAGACAAAGAATATGAATAGAGATTGTAAGAAAGAACACAGCAATATGGTCAGTAAGCAATAAAGGGATGCTACAGGTCATTAACCATTACGGAAAAATAACAGCCACAAGGAGACACCACTTCATACTAATTAGCTGTAATAAAAACAAAAAAGAATTGTCTAGAATGCAAGTTTTGAGCTGGCTATGATGGTGCATGTGTGTAACCCCTGTTCTCTAGGAGGCTGAGCCAAGAGGAACCCTAGTTTGAGACTTGTACAACTAGTAACTTAGCACATTAGATGCGGTCTCAAAAGCAAAAGATAAAAAGAGTTAGGGTTGTAGCTCAGTGTAAATAGTTTGGATTCAATTTCCATTAGTGGGGGAAAAAAAAGATAAAAAGTGTTTTAGAAGACATGAAGAAACTGAACCTTCACACACTCCTGGTAGAAGTGCACCAAGCTGTAGCTTGGGAAGCAGTCTAGCAGATCTTCTGAGAGCAAAGAATAGAATTACACTTCTGACCCAGCCATTCCACACATAGGCATACACTAAGGAAAGATAAAAACAGGTCCTACAGAAAGTATACAGTGGCAGTACTCATAGTAGCCAAAAAAGAAATACAATTCAAATACCTATTTTTTGTTTTTGAAAAAGAAAATGTGGCATATCCGTACGATGGGAATCCAATAGGAATGAAGAAGAATGAAATGCTGATGTACAGCCTGGTATCAATGAACCCCCAAATCATGATGCTCAGTGAGAGCCAGAGATCACACACAAGAGGATTCCATTCCTGGGCGTGTCCAGAGCAGGCCAGCTACAAAGACAGATTTTAGGCCCAGGATCTCGAGAGTCTGGAGACAATGGTGACGTAGGAAGTGACTGCTAATGAACACGGGTTTTAGGGGTGGGCACAAAAATACTTTCCATTACTTATAGTAATACTTGCCCAATTCAGTAAGTATACAAAAAATAACCTAATTATACTTTGTAATAAATGAACTACATATTATTCAAAACCTACTTTTAAAAATTAAATCAAGTGAATATACCTGCAAGATAATACATACATATACAAAATGTGTACTGAATTGTTAAAACTGAAAATTTCACAGTGAGTGAAAAAAATAGGAATAAGACTTAACAAATCAGATGCAAAATTGTTCAGTGTCCCACAAAGCAATATAACTATAAGATACAAAATTTTATTTTTCTACTAGAGAGAAAATAAATTATCCCAATTCTCAGTGTTCTATACATTAAGATCTAAAATGACAGTGTTATAAGCTATAATAATTAGCAATATTAAGTATATAATAATAAAGTTCTATATTGCAGTGCAATTTGCATAGCTTGTATTTTACTCTCATGCCTTAAGTAATTGTTCTAAACAAAGTTTTCTCAGAAGAATACCATGGTGATTTTCATTTCTGTTTAGTTTAGCAGAAAGAAACGGGGAATTTCTTCAGAGCTAAACACATGGAAATAACAAACCTGAGAGGGAATCTCAGAACTGAAGTCCACATAAAGTCATCAGAAACAAAGGAAAACTTAATCAAATTTTTCCTAAAAGCTAATAGGGTTTTCAAAATATTATAGTAATTAATAAACTACCAAATGGAGATACATGGACAATTCTCATCTGATAATAAGCCTACTTACTTGAAAAGAAATACTCTCTGAAAGATGGAAGCAAAGATGCTACTGAAAGCTTTGAGAAGCTTATAACCCAGCAAAAAAAGTAGTCATGAACTGACTGCGCCAACCCAAAATTCCCACGTGACCACCTGGAGATTCACCTTCAGGAGGACACAGGGCTGCTCCCTGATGCACAGCAGAAATGACAGGAAACCTTTCCTCACTCTCGATGTGAGGCTTCCCAAAGAGAAGCCAGAAGCGCCTGCTCTGGAGTATGACTGGAATTTCCTCTGTCCCTGGAGGGGAAGTACAGACCCAAGCTTCAGTGAGGCAGACCAGCAGGGCTGTGGCAAGCCAGAGCCATGCAGGCTGATGCTCGGGGTGGCCACACTGCGGTCAGGTGACAGAGCTAAAAACTCCTAGAATTGGGGGAAAGACCAAGGTAAGCCAACTAAGCTGCCCGAGGCAAGGAAATTTGTTGGTGAAATAGAAACTTCCCTCAGAAAAGAAGCAAGGCAATCCCTGAATGCTTACAGAAGTTATTTCTAAAGCAGCTCTTTTAAAGATACGTGAAAAGTCACTCGCAACACTCTCAACTGAAATCCCTAAATACTGACAGATTTTATGTTTGAAACTCAAGAACAGAAAGAATCCTGATTTAAAAGAAAGAAAAAGAGAAGTGTAGATACCAGGATATTGTATTTTACCACTTTAATTTACTGAATTTCCCAAGTATGGCCTCTGGACTATAGGGGCTCAGAGACAGAAAGGCCTGGTTGACATGTGTATAAGACCCTACTGAAAAAGCAATGAAAGACAGAACCTGGAAAATGTCTGGCTTGAGACTCATTTTGCCAGGGATTCACCAAAGATTGACTGATTCATTGATTTTTTGAGCTACCAGGAGAAAAGTGCAACTTATTCCCATAGGTAGCTGAATGAAACTCAATCAGAGAACAAAGGCTCTCAGGACCCTGGGGCAGGCACTGGGTGACTGGACACCAGCTATGATGGCAGCAACTGGCTGGTGGGCAGAGAGCAGTGGCAAGTTCCACTCTGTCTCTTCTACTTGTGCAACTTGGTTGTCAGACCATGCTAAGTCCAGAAAGCAGGCTTCATCTAACTGCAAAGGAAAGAACAGAATGCTCCAACTCAGGAGACAAGAAAGCTGGGAAGGAAACCAATCCAAAGCTAAAAGAAAGGAGGCCATCATGCAAAAACAGGATCTGGCAAAACTCATTTTCACTTAACAACAGAAAGTTGCTATTTAAGGAGACAGAGAACCTGAAACAATTTATCAATGAGCTAGCACAGCTAAAAATATCCTGACAACCAGCCCTGGAGATTTTGAAACTAGGTGACTACTATCTTAAAAGGACAAGGGAACTGCAGCACAGCAAAACACTGAACTGGAGACATCAAGCTTAAAGAATAATTGAACAACTCTTTGAAAAACACAAGATATTAACAAATATGTGTAAAGATTTTAAACTGCCTAAGAGGTAAGTCAACAGAAGAGATTACAAAATGACTTCTGGATGAAGGTTGAGGCTATAGTTAATGCACGTTGAAAGTAAAAAGAAAATTGTGACAGTATACAAATGTGTTGATTAAGTTGGAAGGCACCCTTCTGAATGGGAAGCAAGAGTCAAATGAAAGGGAGAGGGGCTGAACATACAGGGCAGAGGCAGAGCTTGGCCCAGTACACAGGAGGTCCTGGGTTCAAGTCCGGACACTAAAACTAAAACTAAATAAATAAGAAAAAGAAACTAGATATAAAGAAAAGCATATGAAGCAAAGAAAATAGAAATTTACCAACTAAAACATAAAAGGCAAAAGAATGCTATAAAGAAAAAATTATTTCATGGCATATAAACAAAAGACAAAAACCTGTTATACCTAAGAGATACAAATGAGCCAAAATGAATGGACTAAGATTAAAGTAGGTTTATGACTTCTTCTAAAAACAAAAAGGGAAGGTTACTATTGCAAAAATGATATCAGAATATTCAAAGGTATTTATAAAAATATAAGAACAGCACATCCTAATGTTTAAAATACTACAGTACCAACATATTCTAAAAAAAAGTGATGAAAACTGTCAGACACAATTACATTTGCAAGCCTCAGACAAACATCATAGCAGATAATACAGCCAAGGAATGCAGCACCTCCATGGACCAGACAGCCTGGTCAGCAAGCATCACTTCCTGCCTCTGTGTCTCTACAACTCTTACGGACACAGGATGCTATACAATTATTCACAGCCTAGCACGACAGTGGTTGTCTGTCACTCAGCACTTCCCGCTGATTTTAGTGCTATGAAAGGTTATGGTGGCCGATCAACTTCAGTTTACTTTGTTTTTCAATATTTGCCATACTATATTATTGGTAATAAATGTCCAATAAAATACTTGTTGAATAAACACACATATACCAATGAGAACAACAGCAGCAACACTGCTAAAGTGGCTACAACAGTTGAAAAGTATTCCAAATATATGAACTATAATTTCCTTCTTACCTAGACATATTAGTTTAAACTATCGAACAAAATACCAAGAAAAATTTAAAAATAATTATTTCTACTGACCTTGTAAGAAAATAAGGCGAAAACGAAGCTGGATTATCCTGCTCTGAAAAGAGGGGCATAGATCCTCCCATTATCCACAGACGGAAGTACAAAATGAGAATGACCTTCAGAGAACAAAAAAATTCAGTAAGACAGACACCAGCAATTTCGTCCCTCTCCACATGTGCATTCTACTCCTACTATCAAAGAATAGTCAACTCCCCTCAAATCTGGTGCAGTCTTGTGACACACACTAACCAGGACAACATGGTGGAAGACACTGGGCAACTAGGTCTGACACTGAAGAGGTCCTGTGACCCCTGGTTCCTATATAAGCTAGTATTTTGTTATGTGGAAGTCTTATCCTTTGAGAAAGAAAGCCACAGGAAAGGCCAAAGAGCAGAACATGTCACAAACAGAGATCACGTACGGACACTCTCTTTGTGGCAGGCAGGTGAAAAAAGCTCAGCTGAATAACTTCAGCCAAAACTCAGGAAGATCAGAATGACCCTCCTGCATGAGGCCCAAACTGAAACATTTGGGACAAATACGTGGATGTTGTATTTACGCCACCAAGTTTGGGGACAGAAGATGATCCAGACTGTATTGCCACTGCCAGCGACAACTCAGCACCTTGACAGGGCCTTATCAGAGTGCATTTCACACCGGGTATGTCTGCAGGTTCACAGATACCGAGGATGTTTTCACATACACCAGCCAACACCTGGTAACATTCATAGCCTGCAAGTGTTTAAGTAGCAAGACCATGCTGCTAGACTGCACTGTTGATTCTGTTAAATAGCCTGGATCATGTCTCTCATTACTTATGAAGTATTTCAAGGACACAAATACTTACATAACTTATGACCAAAATGGCCCTTTTAAAAAACGGCCTCATGGTAAGTAGACAACTCCTATCACTGCTTGCTGTCAGAGACCTGCAACAGGAAGAGGGAAAAAAAGGTAAGTGCAAGAGTCTACTATGTAATTCCCTCTGCCCTGTGATGTGCTGAGGCTCCCAAGGTCAGCAAGCCTTCTACTGCTAGTCACTGGACCAATGTATACATGGGAAAATATCCTAAACCAGCATGCACTCATTTGTCACGAGCACTAGGCCTCAGAAGATTCCTAAGCTCAGTAGAGACCAGACCATAAATGGAGTTCCAAGCACACTCTCCTCCTCCCCAACTGACAGCACAACTGGACAGTGAGGCTGGCCATGTTAGACCATCACATACAAAGATTCTCTGCTTAATCAAACTTCAGTCAGGTTGCTGAACCTTCTCTTATGTCCATGTGTGCAATTTCTTGTAAAATCCAGCGTCAGGAAGAACCCTGTTAAGTCAGTTTAGTAAGAACCCTTCCTCTTTAATATCTGATCTTCCGAAATATTTGATCAGGTTCCTTACGTCCTGCCACCTCCCAGGCAATACTAGTATGTCTTCATCAAGAAGAAAGACACCAGCAACTGTTAGGAAAGTTGGATCAGACTCCCCCTCTTTCTGTAACATTTCCTCAGAGTGATCTTCTATCCACTGACCCATGTCTTGCTCCCCGGCTAAAATTTCCTACTTCCCAATACTATATTCAACTCTATTTCTATTACAAAGTGCCACCACAGTAAGCCAGCTATGTACTGGAGTTAAGTCTGTTCCACTTGGAATAAGTTCTTTCTTTCTATATTTTTATTATAGACAGTTAAATGAAGTTGAAACTCTGGCCCTCAAAGCATCCACTATCATTAAGCCTGAGATTTCCCACCCTTGCCTGTTGGACTCTGAGTTTCCAAGACAACCTTAATCAAAGCCCCATCTACTATTACTAACCTGAGGATGAGGTTTCCAAGACAACCTTGATCAAAACTTCATACACTATTACCAAGCCTAAGATCCTGTCCACATGCTTTTGGTGTCTGAGGTCTCTCTCCCCTGATTTTTGGAGTCTAAGAGTGAGGATTCTAAGCCAGCCATAACTGAAGCCTCTACTGGGCTATACCTCAGGGAACCTGAAGGCCAGGAGAAGAGGGAATTAAACTTTCTTTCCCACAGCCTAAAACAACTAAGGGGATTCCTAGGAACTACAGGCTTTTGTCACCTCTGTATAGCAGGATATGATGAGATTGTACATCCTCACTGTCAGCTTATAAAGGAAGCCCAAAAGGCAGGCCCCCACTTAAACCTGGGAACCTGATTCTCAAATTGTACCCCAGAAGCTTAAACAAGCAGTTCTCAATGCCACAGCACTGGGCCTACTGACAGGATGCCATTTCAATCTATATACTGATGAAAGGTGGTGCAGGGCTTTGGGAGTACCCATGCGGGGTCAAGGACCTGATCACAACCTGGAGGGCATCTCAGTCCTAGAATTAGACATTGTGGCAAAGCTGGACCTGTGTGCCTTAGAGCTCTGGCTGCCATAGCACTCCTGGTACCAGCATCCAAGCTGACTTAGTGAAAGATCTCACTGTGTATGCACTTAGGATGTGGCAAGACTTCTTTCTTCCAAAGGAAGCCAATGGTCCTCAGACAACCAGCTGCTTAAATACCAAGCTCCACTTCTAGAAGAACTAGCCTTTCAAATAGACATGTTGCTCCCTAAACCCTGCCACCTTGCTACCAGAAAAGGAGGAAACTGAGGCTGAAAGACATGACTGGACAGGTAATTGTGCATCTATACACAGAGACTTGTTAGACACACCTCAAAGGACCTTGCCTGGACCCTCTTGTGTAATGGCAGTTCCTTCATGGAAAACGGGATAAAAAATGTAGGCATGCAGTAGTGACCTGAAAGCTCCTCACTTACCCTGTGACTAGTGTCCAATTAGCAGAAGTTGTAGCAAAGTCAGTATTTATATTGACTGAAAGTATGCCTTCCTAATATTATATACCCACATAGGTAGACAGAAAGAAAAAAATTATCTGACAACCAGTGGATCTCCCATATAGTATCATAAAGGAGATAAATGTACTTTCATTGTCTGTCCATATGCCCTCCAAAGTGGCAACAATCTACTGTAGAAGACACCAAAAAGTGTTAACAAAGTATCTCAAGGTAATCAACTGCCTAACAAAGCAAGAAAAGAAGCTGCTTGAGAACCCCCCTTTCAGACCACCCCCCACCCTGATCTGAGAAGGGGACCTTGATCATACTTGACCCAAATATTGTCAGTCAGAAACCGAATGGCCTCCCTTCCATGGAAGTCAGTTCTTTCCACCAGGATGACTGCAATCAGATGATGGTAAATTATTCTTTCCTGGTGCTATTGAATAGAAAATTATTGTCTTTACATCACATCTTTCACTCCCGGAGACACATGACCCACCAAATAGCCTAAAAGATACTCATAGGAAAGGGATTTCCTCATTCAATAAAACAGATAGTTAAGACACATGAGCTCTGCCAAAAGAACACCCTTGTACCCAGACTAAACTCCTCCAAATATACAGCGTGCACATGTCTGTGGGTATGTACACATGTGTGTGCATGAGAGAGACACAGACAGATAGACAGACAGAGACAAAGTGCCAGCCAGCCAGCCAGCCAGCCAAGAGACACCTTTGCAAAACTGGCTCAGGAAACTCACCTGGAGTAGCCTAACTTACCACCTTTACCTCTTATCAAAGTAAAAATTTTAAAAAAAGTAAAAATACACCCAAATTCCAAGTTTGGGTCTTATCACTAATGTTTTTATCAAAGAAACAGACTTATTATTAAAAGGTTTCATTTCACTGGCTAAATTCCAACACTCTTCCACAGCTAACAGCAGCTCAGCCAAAAGAGAAGTAAAAATCCCATAATCCACCCTAAGACTTAACACTGGCTAGGCCTCACCACATCTTTCCATGGGATCAGCTTGAGAGAGGACCGTACAACACTATCCTGTTGGCCACATAAGCTGTTAAGGAAGCAAGGAAGCAGGGCTAGATATCGGTGTACACCACACCCTAAAACTCAGAGACTGTTGGTGAGTGTAAATAATCATCAAATAATCCTCTAAACTCATAAGAAACTTAAAATTCTTTCTAAAAAATGGCTCTGGATAAGTAGTCTAAGATGATACTCTTAACCCTTTTGCTAATTACTTTACCACTTAAACAAAGGGGCAATTCATTTCTAGTCTGGGCAAAAGAATATGCGAAGCCATCACAACAAACATTGGGCTGTCCATGCTGCCTATTCCCCTCATCAAGTACATCAGGATTTCCTTGGTGGGTATCCACCAAGGTATTAAGTTACTAGACTACAATGATGCAACATGCGACAGTCCAGTGGTGTACAGTTTAGTCCACTGTTACAAGTTAACTGTGTGGCCCATGCTCCCTGCCCTTATTAATCCCGGACATAATCAAAGTTTTTCTAAGAATGTAATGTAAGCATTCTTACAGGCACCAGTAGAACCCCTGCTAAGTAAGCATAGGGGTCCAACCATGAAAGTCAATAATTATATATATAAAGATGGCTACTTTCAAATATGGGACAATTATACATGGTTAACTCCAATTAGAGCTGGAGTTACAAGAAATCACTCTTATTCTCACTGACCTAACTCTACTGAATACTTGAGATGGATACCTCCCTCCCAGCAATGTATACACACTGTACTTTATGGGTTAAAGACTGGTTTACAACAGACTGGCTTAGTCATCCTGTAAGTTGAGGGGAAGTCACCAATGGCACTCACTAATCCTGCAGAACCAATTTCTGGCACAGGCTACCCCCCTAGGCAGATGGAGAGAGACATGCTAGGATTCACGTGGTTGCAAGAAAAGAGTGTAAAAAGTATTAACAAACCTAAAAACTTATCTCATCTGCAACACGGATGGTCTGGAAGTGTGTCTCACTGATATGAACATTTGGTTTCTATCTTTATCCCTTCCCTAGCATTAAAAGATGTCATGCAACACATCGAGGCCTAGACTATACTCAGCAGGTCTTAAATGACTGCTTGACTGTTCTCTTTTCTAAATAAAGAAAATTAATATGGCAAACTAATCTCCAAAATGAGGTAGCATTAGCCATTCTCACAGCAGCAAAAGGGAGTATCTGTGCAATTATAAAGGCTACACGTCGTGTACACATCCCTGCTAATATCTCAATGACTATTTGAGATCCTGAATAACAGGTTAACACCATGTCAGACTTGAAAATTCCGTGGAGCTTCACCTTATCCTCTTTGTGGAAGGGTATTACTGGCTTTTCCTGATGTTGTTTGTCTTCATAATAATCTTGAGGATCTTATTATTTGGCCCAGGTACATTTAACTGTTTCTTTGGCCTTGCCTCCTCCAGATTTAAAGTGATATGCCTACGGAAGACAAGAGCACTTGACATCTATTGAAGACCTTTAGACAGACTCTCTGTGGAATACCTATGACTTCCCATCACAACTACTGTCTCCTTCAGCCTAATGGTTGATGATCTTTGCCCTTTCATGGCAGTTGGGGGTACCTCTTTAGAAAGGGGAATATAATAGATAGTAAAATAAGGCTGGGCCCTCATAATAGTGCAAAGATGAAAACCAATGACAATCATGGCTGGAGGCGCATCTCTTAGAGACCTGGCCTAAGGTAAATGGTAACACTGGCTATACTGAAGTCAAGACAAACATCAGTCACCTTGGTGGGTGACCAAGATCCTGGGACTAATACCTTCTTAAAAAGTTCTCTTTGTTCTTTCATGGAACACTTGCTATGAGACCTGCTTTCCTACTAGATTACTGTTATCTAAGCAGATAAATTTGTAAACTTACTGGCTGATGACAGCCTTCACCCACATTGCACCCACATGGTTGTGTCCTATAACACTTTCACTAAAAGTAGGGTGCTCAGCAACCAACTTGGGACCCTCACTGTCCTGCAGGAGCAATTTGTCCCTCTCAATAATATTCCCTACTTCTTTTTTTTTTTTTTTTTTTTTTTTTTTTGTATTTTAGGGAAGAGTCTACAGGGTGTTCAGGGTCTCACTACTAGATAAGACTCAAAGTGATCCGACTGTTTACAGCCTCCCAAGAGCTGGAATTACAGGTGAACACCACCACACCCAGTCTTTATTGCCTTCTCAGCATGCCCCCAGGGTAGGGCCAGCATGGCAGGTCCAGGGATCAAACCCCTGACCTCTTCCTTTGCTTGTAGGAACCTTGATTTGCTGAGCTATTTGGTTAGCCCAGTATTTTCGACTCTTAACCTCCTTTGCTCCTTAGAATTCATGCTTTGATTTTGGGGAAATATGAACTCAGTGTATCAGACAACTAGCAGGTGCAGAGTTATATTTCCCCTACATCATTTGGAGGTCCTGGATCATTTCCTACAATACTTCTCCTAAGTGTGCTTTCAATATTTTTTCATTTATACAGATAGTAAGACAATCAGTCAGTGTTTAGTGATCTAAAGAGAATTTTAAAGATCTGTTCCCTTCCTATAAACCCCTTTTCTTTCTCTGTGTTTTCTTTGCCCTACAATATTAGACCACGGTAAATAAAAATAAGGATGGGACTCCGCTATCTTCCTCGATCTTGCCCATGCCCACCCAGCCCGAGAGACCAGCCTGAGACAGCGAGGAGACTCCAGCAGCCTCCTCGATCCCACTCATGCCCACCCAGCCCCAGGACAAGTGCAGTTCAGCCTGGAGTGAGATCTCCAGGCCTGTCACACCAGAGGGACATTTCCCAGTGATCCCAGGTTCCACCGCATAGCCTGACACCCAGTGCAGCTTAGTGAGGGCTCCAGGCCCGCCACACCGGAGGGGCATTTCCCAGCCTTCTGCGCTTCTGGCCCGAGGTCCTGGACCAAGCACAGGTTGGCTGACCCAGAACAGCCTACCAGTGAAAAAGAACATCCACTATCCTTTTGGGAGCCCAGCAGACCCACCAAAGCCCAGGACCGCCCACCTAGAGAGCTAGGAGGACCGACTCTGGAAACTTTCCGGATCCACGTCCCAAAGCCAGCCAAGATAGAGAGAATTTTCAATGCTCGCTCTGCATCCTGGTTGGGTTCGTGCTTGCCTGACCAGGGAACCAACAGAGGGGGTCCACAGGAGCTGCAGCAAAAAGGAACTGAACAGAACAGCTAGATACAGGCCAGGCATAACTGGATAATCTCAACTTAATAGACTGGCACCTGAATCTCATTACATGCTAAGGTTATAGCTAGCTGCACCAAAGCTCTACACCAAAGGTCAGAGGTCAGTGCTATACAAAATGACAAAGACAAGGAGAAAAATGCAATCTCAGGCCTCGAGTCCACCAGAAAGTGCAGAGGACACTAGCTCAGCTGAAATGAATGAATTAACAGATACAGCATCAAAGAAAAAACAGCAGAAAGGTATACAGGAAATCAGACGAGAATTAATTTCTCAAATAAAAAAAGAAAAATCTGAATACATAGTATCTAAAATAAAGAATCCACTCCAGAAACATCAGGTGGAAAAATAATACTGACCCAGAACAAGTACAGAAAGCACTATTCCAGCTGAAACATATGAATTAACAACAACTGAAGCAAAGAAACAACAGCAGAAAGGTCATGAGGAACTCAAAGCAGAAATAATTTCTGAAATGAAAAAAGAATTCTTTGAAATCATAGCATCTGAAAGACAGCAACAACTCCAGAAATACACGGAGGAAAGCCAACTTGGAAGAAACACTGCACAAAAAGAATAACTACCTCTAAAGAAGACATGGATGAAAAAATTGAGATCAGAAAGATGATGGATTCCTTGAATAAGCAGTACAGAAAAGAAATAGAATACATGAAATACAATCAAAGAGATATAGAAAATACAAATATCAATCACGAGTCTTCAAAACAGTTTGAGTGAAAGTGAAGACAGATTTCAGATCTTGAAGATACCAGGACAGCTAGTGAAGAGGTGACGAAGAATCTCTTAAAAACAACAAGAATGCAGAAAAAAAATCCATCCCCCCTGCAAGATAATGCCAAGATGAAGAATATGAAAATAATTGGTATCAACGAGAAAGAGTCAATACAAATGACATAAAAACAATTTGGAGAGAAGTAATTGCAGAAACCATCCCAAATATGAGGCAACATTCAGGTCATCAAAGCATAAAGAACACCAAATAACTTCAACCCAAGTAAAAACACACTGAGACATATAATAGGTAAGAACCCAGAAATCCAACACAAAAATAATATACTGAAAGCTGTTAGAGAGAAGAAGGCACTCACATTCAAAGGAAAACCCATCAGAATTACAGCCGACTTCTCTACATAAACCATGAAGGCAAAGAAAGCATGGAGCAGAGTTCTTCAAGTCCTCTATGAAAACAAATTCCAGCCCAGACTATTATACCCTGAAAAACTCTCTTTCAAGTTTGATGGAGAAGTGAAATACTTCCACAACAAAGAATAACTAAAGAATTTCATGATGACAAAGCTATTTCTTCACACGCTGCTGAAAGATGTTCTAGAGAGAGACCAAAAGGACTAGAACTCCACCAATGAGAACACAAGGAACCTACTAAACAGGACAGACAATTAAACACAGGATACAAAGGAGTAAATAACACCAGGTAAATATCATGACAAACATAAGTCAACACATTTCAATTATAACCATCAATGTAAATGCACTCAATTCTCCTCCAAATAAGAGAAATAGACTGGTGCAGTGGATTAGGAAACAAAATCCAACAATATGCTGTATACAAGAAACACACTTAACTCAAAAAGACATTCATATGCTCAAAGTCAAAGAAGGGCAAACAATACTACATGCCCCAGCACCTCAGAAAAAAGCAGGAGTAGCATTTCTGTTCGCAGACAGTCTCAACTTCAAACCAAGTAGGATCAAAGAGACAAAGAAGGCCATTATATACTGGTCAGGGGAAAAATTAAAGAGCAAGAGATAACACTCATAAATATCTATGCAGCAAACACAGGAGCACCCAACTATGTAAGACAAATCTTAACGGACATGAAAAATCTACTATCTAAGACCACAATCTTAACAGGAAACCTTTTAACACCCCATTGTCTCAAAAAGATAGATCAACCAGACAAAAAATTAGCAAGAAAGTAACAGAACTGAACAAAAGCTTGGAATAAATGGATATGGTGGACATGTACAGACTGTTCCACCCAACCACAGCTGAATACACATTTTTTTCACCTGCACATGGGTCATTTTCCAAAACAGACTACATACTAGTCCAGACGTCATACGTAAATATATTGCAAGAAAACAAATTATCCCATGCATATTATCTGACCACAGTGCGATGAAACTGGAAATAAATGACAAAAGAAACCAGAAAAACCCACTAAATTCATGGAAACTAAACAACACCCTACTCAGCAATCAATGGGTCACAGAAGAAATTAAACAAGAAATTCAACAATATCTACAATTCAATGCAAATTCAAGCAGAACATACCAGAATCTATGGGATGAGATGAAAGCAGTTCTTAGAGGAAAAATCATAGATATGAACTTACACATTAGGAAAACATAAAGAGAACAAACAAACTCCCTAATGTTGCACCTCTGACAACTAGAAAAAGAAGAGTAAACAAAAGCCAGAGCGCAAAGATGGGAACAAATTATAACGATTA
>PVKA01031020.1:0-26714 GCA_004027165.1 Ctenomys sociabilis
TTTTGTCTTTTTGAGACAGGGTCTCACTATGCAGCTCAAGCTGGCCTTAAGCTCACTTTGTCGCTCAGACTGGTCTCGAACTCACAACAATCCTCCTGCCTCAGCCTCCCAAGTGCTGGGATTACAGGCCTGTGCCACCACGCCCGGCTGTATAAAGTGCTTGACAATTCACAACAAAGCTTGAAAAGCAGTCAAATCACAGCCAGATAGATTGTCAGATTTTTTTTTTTCTTCCCTTTCTGGTTGAGTCTTTTTTTGTATTTTAGGGAAGGGGTCTACAGGGTGTTCCTGGATCTCGCTACTAGATCAAACTCTTAATGATCCACCTGTTTACAGCCTCCCAAGAGCTGGAGTTACAGGCATACACCATTGTGCCCAGTCTCATAAATCTTTTAGATTCTGATTAGTTCAATTAGAATGATAAAGTCCTGCTATGAAGGCTTAGAATTCAGATTGTGAGCTGTAATGAAAAACATATTGGAATTGTAGTGATCCGCCTGTGTTCAGCTTCCCAAGAGGTGGTATTATAGGTGCATGCCCAGTCTCAGTCACCCTCTCAACAAGCCCTGGGGCAAGGTCAGCGTGGCATGCTGGGGATCGAACCCCTGCTGCTTCATCTGCCTAAGCAGGCACTTTAATCTGCTGAGCTGTTTGGCCAGCTTTTATATTTTTGAGTATTACCTTTGGTGCATATATAATGTTTTATTTGTATTTTATTATTAGTGTATTTCAAAACATCTTTTAGCATATGGTGTTGTTTACAAACAATTTGCAACATTGAATCACAATGGTATTATTTCCCTTAGGTTTCAGCCCTGGCAAGTCCCTAATTTTTAACATTTTCCTACCTAGTTGTAACACTAGATCCTTCTTGTATATGGTGACCATTCTGTAGCTTTTTGGTTAGACACATACTGTTTTTCCTCACCTGAACCCAGGTCTTCATTCTATGTTTTTCTGTCATACCTTGCTACATCTCACTTTCACAGCCTTTCACGTACATGATCAAAGTCATCATCCATTGCAGAATCACCTGATGACTTACATATAACTTTCTCACAAAGTTGTAAAAGGGAATTTTCATGGGACTTCGTACTGAATTGGGCCAGTTCTACAAGGAATCAAAAAACATTTTAAAACAATGTTTTTATAGGGGCCAGGGAAATAACTGCTTCCCTGGCAAGTGCAAGGGCCTGAGTTCAATCCCTGGTTCCGCCAAAGAAAAAAACCAAATAAGTCAATAAGAACTTTGGGTCCGGGGAGATAGCTCAGCAGAATAAGCGCTTCCCTGGCAAGCACAAGGGCCTGAGTTCAGTCCCTGGTTCTGCCAAAAAAAACCTTTGGTTTTTATCAGTATAGTGGGTAGCCAGTGAAGATATTGAACAGAGGCGTTATAGAGCTATTGCAGCATAGAAAAAGGGGGAGAGAGGGAGAGACAGGGGGAGGAATAAAGGTATTAAATATTTAGTTCAGCATACGTTGGTAGTGAGTTAAATTAATCATGGAGATAGAAGGATTTGGGATTTGTTTGGAGTTATATTTTGTTTTGTTTTCCTGTATTTTAGGGAAGGGTCTGCAGGGTATTCAGGGTCTCATTACAAATCAGACTCATAGTGATTCTCCTATTTACAGCCTCCCAAGTACTAGGATTACAGGTGCGTACCCAGTCTCAATTGCCATCTCAGCCTACCCAGGGTCAAGGCTGGCATGGTAGGACCGGGGATCAAACCCCTGGCCCACACCTGCTAGTAGGTGCTTTAATCCACTCAGCTATTTGGCCGGGTCTTGTTTTGTCGATATGTGCTGCAGATTTTGCCTTGAATATCGATACCTTTACTGATTTAATTTTACCAATATAGTGGAGAGAAGGGTCAGGTGTTTTAGGAAATTGACTTGTGTTTTGTTCATTTTAAATTTAGTGTTCCCATTATTAGGAATGATCAATGTCACAGTAGCAATTAAATATGACTCTGAAGTTCCAGAGAAAAGCCAGAGCTAGCTATAAATTCAAAGTAATTAAGCTCCAGAGATACAGTGTTTAAAACCATTAGACTTGATTAAAGAAGAATCACTAAGGGAATTGAGTAGATTGGAAAAAGGAGACCTAGTGCTCTGAGAATTCCCAGAAAAAAAGCTGTCTGAGATGACTTGAGAAGGAACAACCAGTGAGGTGGGAAGAAAGTAGAGGTTCTGTAGTATTAGAAAAGTTGAAAATTTCAAGATGGGAGAAAGATGAGACTGGGTGTGGTGGTGTGTGCGAGTAATCCCAGCTCATGGGAGGCTGTAAACAGGTGTATCACTACGAGTCCAATCTAGTAGTGAGCCCCTGAACACCCTGTAGATCTTTCCCTTAAAAAAAAAAAAAAGATGGAGAATGAGAAACTATCAAGTGCTACTGAGAAGACAAGTTAAGAACACCAGAGATGTTACGTTGGTCTTGAGAGTCATTTGTGATTTTGACAAGAGCATCCTTGGTAGAGGGCCAGGGAGATGGCTCAGTGGAATAAGCGCTTCCCTGGCAAGCACAAGGGCCTGAGTTTAATCCCCAGTTCTGCAAAAAAAAAAAAAAAGAATATCCTTGGTAAAGGAAATAAGAATGGGTCAAGGAAAGAAACACTGACTATAGACAAATCACAAGGATTCTATAATATATAACAAAAGTAGATAATGAGGTATATTTTCTAAGACAAAAGATAGCAAACATACACTTTTTAAGTATAAATCTATAAAAAGTCACTATGGTTTACATATATATGTCTACCGTCTGTATGTGGACCTAGACACAGATTAGTAGAACTGTAATTCATTCACACTGTATGAGTGCTATTGGATAGAACATAGCCCAGAGGTCTTTAATGTTGCTGCCCTCCTACATATGTGCTGAGAGACTCATTCTTTGAAGGTATATTTAATGCATTCATACTGTGAGGTTGCAAAATGCATGGGAGGAGGGGGCTTGAGCTTGAGTGCAGAAAGGGAGAAATGGAGAGAGAAAATGAATTATGGAGGATGTGAACTATTACCTCTCCATGAAGCTTCCAAAATACACCCCCCACCCCCAACCAGGGATTGAACTCAGGTTCTTGGGCTTGCCAGGGAAGCACTTATTCTCTTTTTTTTTTGGAAGTGCTTATTCTATTGAGCCATCTCCCTGGCCCCTCAAAATCATTTTATCAGTAGATACTTTTACATTTAAAAATTCTTTTTTTTTATTTTTTTTTTTTTAACTAATTGTGAATGTTGTTCAAGAGTCCTTTCTTCAGTACTGTATGCTATTTGAATATTTATGTGGTCAATTCTCTTTCCCCAAATTCATACATTGCAACCTAATCCTCAGTGTAGTATTAAGTGGGGCCTTTTGGGACCCGGTTAGATAATCAGGAGAGAGTGTTTATGAATGGGATCAGTGCCTTTACATGAGTCCCCAAAGAGCTTATACACCCTCACCAGACACAGAATCTGCTGACTTTCAGTCTTGCACTTCCTGGTCTCCAAAACTGATAAATTTCTGATGTTGTATAGTTTTTTACTTTCCACAACTATTTTTGAAAAATAGTTTCTTCAAGAATGTTTTTATAGAAACATTTTATAAGCTTTCAGTACACATTTCTATCCCAACCTTTAGCCTCTTGGTATATAATATAATATTCGGCCATTACTGTAGGATGAGAAAAACAGTTCTAATACTTGTTTGCAGATTTCTTTCACTTTATGTGGCAATTGACATTATTACTGTACTTTTTATTAAGTAGATCCTGTGACTTTTATGACTTTTTCTTTCTGCTTACCTAAACATTATCAGGTTCATATGTGTACTTCTGGCCTATAACTTTGAAATATGACCTGTTTTTGTTGTTTTGAAACTAAGCCTCACCATGTAGTGTAGGCTGCCCTTGAACATACTTAGGTACCCTGTTGAGGCAGTCCTCCTGTCTCAGCCTCCTGAACACTGGTATTATAGGTATGTGCTACCATGCCCAGCAAAATTTGACCTCTTTGTTCTTCTTGCCACCATTTTTTTTAGCAATACTTTATTTTCTGTCTGAACTACTGTATGCTAACAATCTATAGTTAGGATCCAAAGTAATTTAGCCTGCAGATCCTAAAATACATTTCCAGATAAGAAAGTGTTGAGCTGCGATAGCTTTGTCCATAATAATTGTCACATTTTTTCTTAAAAGTAATAGTATATATTAAATATAGTGTGTAGTGTGCACCTTGAATGTAATGGTATACATTTCAGTTATTGGCACAAGCCAGCAATTCTGTGATCTAGGCTATTTATTATTGATAAAAGCAGAAAGCCACGTTATGATACTTACTTACTTTGAAAGAAATTAGCTGTCAGAAATTGAGCTGTTCTGACCAGAAGAAAATTCATTTGTCACTGTCTGACCTTTTTCACTTTCCAAACTCAGAAACTGAATAGATTGAGATAACAAGGGATACTTGTTTTTGTAACATAGAGTTAATTGTATAAAGCACAGACTGGGACTTGCCCAATTAATACATTTTGTTTTTTAGTCCAGAACTTGTGACTTATACAGTCCAGTAATTTAACCTAATTCACTTGAAGGAACAAACTGTAGTTATTTCTTTTTTCACTCTCTTAGGGAAAATATGTAACTTGGCCTTTTATTTCTCATCCTCCTACAACATGAAGGTTTCAAGAATCTATTTCAGTGAAAAACTGAGTCAAAATCAAGCACTACCCCAGATATTTTACATGTGGAGTATTCTATTTAAACATGCACTAGCAGAGAAAAACAGTGAATAATTGAGATTTGAATAGCTCAGTGCTTTTATATTGTTTGATTGTAACAAGTTTTTTATATACCATAAGATTCATCATTTCATAGTGCCCAGTTTTTTAAATTGTTTATTTATTTGGTACAGGGTCTTTCAGCTTCCCCAGCACTGGGATTACAGGTGTGCATCATCATGCCCAATTATGCTCAGTTTCAGTAGACGGGACAGTATACCCAGTGTTCCAGGGCCTGCACAGGATGCAGTACCAGGGATTGAACTTGGGTCCTTGCACTTGCCAGGCAGGTATTTAGACTGCTGACGTATCCAGTTCTTGATATTTAGCTATGTAGCTATGTTCACTAATTTTCATCCTTACAAAGAGAAACCCATACATTTTATAGTCAGTTCCCATTCCAGTTTGTGCGTGTGTGCGTGCACACACTCACAGGTCTCACTACACAGCTCAGGCTCATTAGTGATCCTTCTGTTTTCACCCTCCCTAGTGTGGGGGTTACAGGTGTGTGCCACCATGTACGTCATGGCAGGGCTGGCTTGGCATTCTGTGCCAGGGATCAAACTCTGGCTCCTGCACTTGCCTAAGCAAGGATGCCGGTAGCCGCGGTGAGCACCTGGAGGGTTGGAACCGTTGGCTGCTTGTTGGTTCTCTTTGTCCTCATCCTACCCAATAGGTGCTAAGGGCCGTGGGCATGGACAAGGAGGCCCTCTGCGGTACCTGGGGCAGTAAGTTGTGTTCCAATGGACCAGCCCCTGAAGCAACCACTAATCTATTTTCTGTATCTATTTGTTTATTCTGAACATTTCACATGAATAGACAGTACATGGCCTTTTATGCCAGTGCTTCATTCCTTTTAATGTAATGACACAGATATTCCATTACATGGGTATACAACTACAATTTGTTTATCCGTTCTTTAGTAGCATACATTTGAATTGTTCTCATCTTTTTTTTTTTTTTTTTTTTTTTTTGCAGAACTGGGGGTTGAACTTTGGCCCTTGAGCTTGCCAGACAAGCGCTTATTCTGCTGTGCCATCTCCCTGCTCTGTTCTCATCTTTAGATTGTTACTAATACTGTTGTTTTGAACATGCATGTACATATGTGTGTACATGTTTTCATCTCTTGAGTGTATACCTAGAAGTAGAATTGCTGGGCTATGTAGTAATTTTGTGTTTCATATTTTGAGTAACTACAGACTGTTTTCCAAGATGACTGCATCATTTTACAGTCTTATTATACATTCTTAAATAGTACAGTAGTTGATAGTAGGATGTGTGGGATGTATCTAATAGTACTGAAAAAAAAAATTTATCCATAGAGCTAGGGATTTGAAAATGCTTTTCTTAAAAAAAAAAAAAAAAAAAAGAAAGAAAGAAAGAAAGAAAATGCTTTTCTTTATCTTTGGTTAAAGAGACTCTTAAATTTGAGTTAAGGAAATTTTTAAGATTTTGAATCTGCCCAGTTTTTGGAACAATATATATGTTGTTGTTGTTAATACTCCTAATTTAAGTCTAGCATTTTTTTCTTCAAAAATTAAAAGTGTTGATCGAATGTTTGGATGCAGATAACAACAAAAAACTGAGTCACTTAAGCAGTAATGATGTTTTTCTAGTAGTACAGCAGCTGATAAGTTCATGATATACTGATTTCAGGCAAAACTGACTAGGTTGGAGCTTCTGAGTGTCTTACCAGAAATCCCCAGACAGATGTACTTGTCCTGATTAACCTGCTATGGATTGTATCTTTGTCTTTGGTCAGGATTTCAGATAATTTTGAGCTGAGAATAGATGCAGTCCAAGTTAAAGTGTTCTGCTAGAAGGAAGAATGTATGCTGGAGAGAGATTCAATAAGGGTCCGCTTCCAGCCACATTTTTCTGATGAAGAAAAAAATAGATACATATACATTGCACTTCAGTCTGTATCTAGAGTAATGAAGTTTTTCTAGTACAGCAGTGTCTTTACCAAACCATGCTATCCTCACCTGAGGATCCTTTAATTTTTTGTGTTTTTGCTCTTATGTTCTTGTTCTTGTTTTGGTTATTTTATAGCTTTGAATCTTTCCTTTGTTTTAAATGATAGGGTAGAGTATAAACACTCTACCTGAATTTTAATACTAAACAAATAGGTATTGTAGTTAAGAACTTTTTGTTGTTTCTCAGAAGTAGTCCCTTGACTGATTTATAAAAGGTTTTGTGGGGGGTTAGGAAAGATAGCTTGGGTGGTGGAAGCGCCTGCTTGGCCAAGCACAAGGTTCCAAGTTGGATCCTGGTACCATGTGCTGTGCTGGCCTGACTGCGAAGGCTGAGGCAGGAGGATTGGTACGAGCCTGAGCTGATAGTGAGACCCTATACTAAATAAATAAATAAAGTTGTTTTGTTTTTTACTATAATCTGGGTTTTTCTCAAGCAGCTATAGCTACATGGGGGATGGTAGTGGTAGTGTTGGGGATTAGACCCAGGGCCTTGTGCACACTAGGCTAGAACCTGAGCTATATTCCTAGTCTGCATACCCACAGTTTGAGACAGCATCTCCCTAAGTTACGTAGGCTAGCATCAAACTTGGAACTTCCTGCCTTAACCTCCTGAATACCTGGGCTTACCAGTATGTACTCTCACTTCCAGCACTTCCAGATAATTCTAACAAGTGACAGGTGAAAGGAGAACTTAAACAGAAGGTCTCAAGAGAATGTAGATAAGGGGCTGGGAGATGGCTCAGTGGAATAAGCACTTCCCTATATGTATTATACAATTTTTTAAGCTTTCTTTTACATGGCTGTTTGTTATTGCTTGTTGATTCTCCCTACTTGTATTGTATAACAACCTCAAATCTCAATGAAATACAGCTAACAACTATATACTGTCATATGAGTCTATAAATTGGAGCCTCTCAGGTTGGTGCTTTGCTCAGATATACTAGGTTGGTATTTACATTTCTGGCTAGTTTCAAGTCTGGTCATAAATTTTTATGCTAGAGCTTGAGTAGAGTGTGGCTAGCTGGGCCTATGACTACATGTTCTCATACAGGACCAAAGCAGTATAAAAGGATGAATAGAAACATACATTGCCTCTCAAGGCTTCATTTTTTTTTTTTTTTTTTCAGAACTGGGGATTAAACTCAGGCCCTTGCACTTGCCAGGGAAGTGCTTATTCCACTGAACCGTCTCCCCGGCCTCAAGGCTTCATCTTGAAGCTGGCTCTCCCAATTTTATTAGCCAAAGTCAGTCATATGCCAAACCCAGTAAAAATGGGATCAGGGCACACACTGCTTCCATAATTGCAAGGGGTCAAGGGGTGGGGAAAGGGTGGCATAGAAATTACAAAATCATACAGCAAAGTAAGCGTTAGTAAGAAAGAGGGAGTGTTGAAGAACTGAGATATTATACAGTCATATATTTCTTATTATTTGTTTTGGTTTTTTGAGACAGGGTCTCATTTTATATCCTAGGCTAGTCTCCAGTTTGGCAGTCTTGCTTCAGCCACCCAAATGCTGGGATTACAAGCATGTGCCACCATGCCTAGCTAGCATGTTTATTAGTGTAGGAATTAAAGTGCATGAAACTATGTGGGAGGAAAAACAGATTTCTCCTTAAAGTAAATAGATTATGATTGTGGAAGAATGTTATTAGGTGTATTTTAATCTGATTAAGACCACTGATAGTGTTCAAACTAATAGATGAAACTTACTGCTGCCTTTTGGAAAGCAGCTGTGATTATACTATATTTAGCTCCTCTTATCTCAGTATCTAAAGCAATTTGCTAAGCTGCTTAATTTTTTAGTACAGGGTCAACAGTGTCTCACTACACAGATCATAGTGATCCTCCTGTTTTCAGCCTCCCAAGCACTGGGATTACAGGCATGTGCCACCATACAGTCATTCAGCATGCTCCAGGAGTGGGGCCAGCAGGGCATGTGGTGCCAGGGATCAAACCCTGGTCCCTTTGCCTGCCTAAGCAGGCTCTTTAGTCCTCTAAGCTAACTGGCGGCCCTTGCTCAAAAATTTTTAGTACTAGCCTTTTGTGTAAATTATAACAAAGTGCTGACATTTTTGCTTATGGTCAGCCTTAAATTATTAACCTGTCTCCATTCTTTTTCTAAAAATTAAAGAACTAGTTTACATATTAGCTATTACAAGTATTTCATAATATGTAGAAAAGAGAATTAGTGAAAAGATACAGCATTTGAACTTTCATTTAGAAACATTTAAATAATCTGAGAAACATTTCAGAGCATCATATGTGCTTACTTAGAAAAAGTTTTGTTTTTATCTTTTTTTTTAACATTTCTGAAAACAGTAGGGAAGTAATATTGTAGACTTTTAGAAATCTAGACTTTAATGGATAAGATAGTGTTTTTCTTGCTAAGTGATACTGGAATTCTTTTCCATTAAAAAAAAAAAAAAGACTCTGGAATACATGGTAAATAAAACTATTGTAGCCTGCATGTATTAGGATTAAGCTTAATTTTCCATGTTAAGAAAAATTTAGGTCTTGTGCCAGAGACATAGCTCAGCTGTGTAAGCACAAGACAGAGTTCAATACCTGGTACAAAAAGAAAAGAAGAGAGGAGGGGAGGAGAATGGAGGGGATTTAGGATAACAGTGGCTTAAAGTACCCAGATCTCTCATGTAAAACATGACATAGGCAAACTGGCATGGTGCATTACTGTCATTAAGGATCCAGGCTCATAGCCTCTTAACTAGTGAAGTCCCTCCCTCAATGGTCAAGTGGCTGGTTGAACTCAGTCCATCATTTCTGTGTTCCATACAGAAGGGGAGATGCACAGCATGTTTTCTTTTAAGAAGACTTACTCTGAGGTCCCATATAGCATATCCAGTACATGTTAATATGGTCAGAATGTAGTAACCTTTCTATGTGTAGCTGTAGGAAGACTGGAAAAATGCATAAATTAGGGGAGCTTGCTTGTACTCAGGGGTAGAGTGTTTGCCCAGCATTTGTGAGACCCTGGATTCAGTTCCCAATGTACACATGGCCACACATGTGCACATAAACACAAATAATAAACCAAAAAAATAAGGATTCTGTTGCCAAGGAAAGAGAAAATACAGTAGATGCTGGAAGGAAGCCTCCAGTCACTGCCATATTGTAATTTTTGTTCTTGGTTTTTCTTCTATATAACAAGAGTTATGTCAAGATTTTATGGTACTTGTTACATCATAATTTTATGGATATTTGGCAAATCATAGCTGCAAGATAAATAGGTTGCTTAATAAAGTGCAATAGTAGAAATTATTTGTTGACTTATGGAATCTCATTTCCTCCCCTTTTTTGTGGTCCTGAAAATTGAGCCCAGAATCTTGGACATGCTAGGCAAGCACTCTACCCACTGAGCAACAACCCCAGCACCTCATTTTTCTTGACAATAAATGGAAAGTTACTGTGTAAATGTGAAGTATGAGTACAAATATAACTCTGGTTTTCACTTTCAGTGATTATACAGGAAAAAAAAATAATAGATATTTTAAAAATCTTAAAATGCAGCTAAGTACATGCACTCAAAAGCACCTCAGATTTTAATACATATTTCAGCTAATTCAAAGGCTTTATTTTAAATGAATCATTTTTACCACTGAGAAAAAGTGCTGTAGATTGGAAAATTCCTTCCAGTTTCAGAGTTGTTTAAAGGTAAGGGAGGGGCCAGGGAGGTAGCCAGCAGTCTAAGCGCCTGCCTGGTTCAATCCCTGGTACCACATTCTGTGCCAGCCCTGGAAACCCTGGGCACACCCTGTTGGCCACTGAAACCAGGTGTGGTGGTGCGTACCTGCAAACCCAGCACTGGAGATACAGGAGTATCATTATGAGTACAAGCTGCATAGTAAAACCTTGTACCGAGTGAATGAATGTTTTTTTTTGGTTTTTTTTTAATTTTAAAAAAGAAAGGTAAGGGAAAGTGTGCTTAATAGTATTTTTTCGTGACTAGCTTTTGTCTCCTCCCATTTCTTTCTAGCTGGTTGATGGGATAATTACTACATATAATTGAAAACCTTGGTTAAATGCAAATAATGAACTAGATTAATGTATCATACTAATAGTATAGAATTTGTTGGAGTCAGATACATACCTAGTTTTTTCTTACAAGTTTCATTAATAATTACATTAAAATATTACTAGGATACACTAGTTTTTTTTGTTTGTTTGTTTGTTTTTGGTGGGGGGCAGAATCTAGGATTGAACTCAGGCCCTTGTGCTTGCCAGGGAAGTGTTTAATCCACTGAGCCATCTTCCCAGCCCTACACTAGTTATTTGTTGCTGTATTCTAGGCTAGTGTGAAGCCTAGTAACTTAAAATAACCACTTAAATGAGTTTTCTATTAAAATAATTGTAGATTCACATGTATTATAACTAAGATGCTAGCATTGATATAATCCATTGATTTTCAATTTTCCTCAGTTATTTACTACTTGTGCATGTATGCTAAGGTCTATACAATTTTGTCACCTGTCTACAGTTGTATATCCACTACCATAGCCAATAACTATGTACTAGCACTGAAAGTATCCTTCATTTTGCCCTTTTGTAAGCATACTCCACACTTTCCTCTGTTGCTGGCACCAACCCTGTGTTCTCATTCTGGTCCCTAACTCCTGGCAACCACTCATCTTTCCTGCCATTTCTAAAGTTTTGCCTTTTCAAAAATGATATATATGTTCATGATCTGTGCATCTCTAGCTGGGTCAGGGCTCGATTGTTGGTGTATCTTTGTTCCACATGAGTCTGTTGGGGACTTTCCTGAGACTGGAGGATCCAGGATGGTCTCACAGATGAGGCTAAAGCTTTGGTACTAGGTTTTAGGATATATTAAGGACCGCTTCATGGCCCCTTTTTTGCTGTCTTCCCATAGGCCTTTTTCCTGCTTGATGTTCCTTGTTCTAGCAGAAGAGCCTGGACTTCCTTACACTACAGCCCACCAAATGGAAGCTGCCTAGGTCCACAGCTGACACAGCTTCAGTTCTGGAGCAAATCCCATGGGTAGGCCAGATTCCAGGGGGAGAGGAAATAGTTTCCACCTCTTGACAGGATGAGCAGCAGGTGTGTACAGGAATGGGAGACATTGTTGGTGGCCAGCATTGTATACAATATGCTATACAGATTGCATCTATGATTTCAGACAAGTTAGTTGAAGTATAGGGCTGATAACACAGTTATCTGCTTTGATCTGTTGTGTTATCTTCTTTATTTTGAAATGTGCATTAGTTTAAATTCCATACAAAGTACAAAATGGAATGTGATAAGTTTTCTCTTGCTAATGCTAGTTTCAAATACGAATAATTTTCTGTAGCAAGGCAGGCTGCCAGAACTCATGTTATCAACCAGATCCTGAGGATTCCCAAGAGGCCTATGGTATTTGCTGAACAAATGGTTGCTTGAAGTGGCTGCTAATACAGAAGGAATGGTTCGCCTCTCTTTTATTTGCCCAGGCTAGCTATTTCTTGTGCTCTTAAAATAGAAAAGGGCTTGTATACATAGTTTCAGACTTTTATAATACTAACTTTGAGAGGAACCACACAGATTTTCTTTGCATTAAGTGCTTTAGGCAAGGCATAAAGATACTGTTTTTCAAGATATTTTCAGCTTAACAGAAGAGATATGTAGATCTTAGAGTGAAAAGAAGGAAAAAGACATGCTTTTCATCTGACGAATTGAAACCAAGAAAGTATTTTCTCTTAAGATTTTTCTGACTATGAAATGTTAAACTTCATTTTGTTGTGAGAGTAGCAGCAGAATAAGTCAAAGGTTAGGCTTTAGACTTTCATAGAATCCTCAACTCTTTTTACCCTTTAACAAAGCTTGCATGAATTGCTAAATGAGACCTACATGCTTAAGATACCATTTAGTAAATCTTGAGCATAAGTAAGTAGCTTCTATTTTACTTTAATTTTGTTGTGGCCCACTCAGCCCACCCTGGGGGCAGGACTGGCCTGGCATGTGGTGCCAAGAATTGAAACGCTGTCCGTACACTTGTCTAAGCAGGTGCTTTAGACCGCTGAGCTATCTCGCTGGCCCAGTGGTTTCAAATTTTAGTAATGAATTTTTCATCAGACTTTAGACCAATGTATTGTTTGGCTAGAAGTTTTCTTCCTGCTTCCCTTTCTAATAACTGATTTTTACAGGCATTTACAATAGTGCCCTGAGTTTTTTTCTGCAACTTCAATTTCCCATAGTGAAAGGGTAGGTGTAGTATATTTTGAGAGAGACTATATCCATATAACTTTGTATTATTTTGGTGTTTGTTTGTATGTTTGAGACAGCGTGTTAATATGTAGCTCAGGCTGGCCTCCAACTTACAGTGATACTCCTGGCTCAGGCTCCTGAGTATCAGGATCACAGGCATGCACTACCATGCGAGACTATCATTTGCATTATAATTTATTATTATGATTTTCTTTGTTTCTCTCTTAGAACTGGGCACAGGACCCAGAGCATACTAGGCAGGTGGTCTTCTAGCTCTTTAAAAAAAATAATAATTTTTTTTGAAAGAGGATCTCCTTTAGTCTTCATCCTTCAACCTATGGAGCAGAGGGAAGCATTAGAGGCATTCACCAGTTCTATTTTATTTTTAGTATCTAATGGTTTCTAACTTAAATATTATCCTTTGTCATGGATATGTATGTGTAGGAAAAAACAGTATACTGTATAGGTTTCAACACTGTCTTACTTTTAGGCATTCACTTTCTTTTGTTTCTGAATGTCACATAAAATGGGATCACACTTGTAATTTTTTTCAGTCTGCCTTCTTTTACCTAGCAATGCACCTGAGATTCATCCACATTATATCTATCAGTAATACCTTTTTTATTGCTAAGTACATCATTATATAAAAGTACTGTGCTTTGTTTATTCACTAGTTGGTGGACATTTGAGTTTTTCCAGTTTTTGGCAATTCTGTTGACTCCTTTCTCATTGGTGCCTTTTAGTCTCACATTGTTCATCCTTGCATTGTCTTGCAGGTGATGAATTATTTTTTCCTGCATCCTAGTTGTTTTTAAGAGATATTTTCTTACCTTTTCACTAGCTGCACTAGCATCTTCAAGATCTAAAACTCTGTCTTCACCTTCATTCAAACAGTTTTGCAGGCTTGTGTTTGAGATTTTAAGTTCCTCTGTATCTTTGACTCTGCTTAATGCAATCTATTTCTTTCCTGTATTGTGCACTCAAGGAATCCGTCTCTTTTCTAATCTCTCTTTTTTTTAATCAGTGTCTTCTTTTTTTTTATTTTTTATTTTATTGAAGTATAAATATCAATCAGACAGTTTTAAGACACCTTAACAAGACAGATTCAATAAATTAATACATTGCAAACTATTTTCATACTGTTTTGGTATCATACAAGGTGCATACATGATATTATTACTTATAGACATTTATTATAGCAGATGTCTCTTATCAGTAAATTAAGAGTGTAGCTGTTTACTTATCTTATTTTTTATACCTGAATTATATCAAAAATTCAATAATTATTTTCCTAGTGGATGACCATAGTACTAGAAGCCAACATAATATCCTAAAAATATGGAACACTTCACGAATTTGCATGTCATCCTTGCACAGGGGCGATGCTAATCTTCTCTGTATCATTCCAAGTCCAGTTTTAGTATATGTGCTGCCGAAGCGAGCACCAGTGTCTTCTTTAGAAGCAGCTATTAATTCTTTTGCTGCAGAGTTTTTCCAAGTTGGGTTTCCTCCATATGTTTCTGTATTTGATTCTTTACTTCTAATGCTATGAATTCAGGGATTTCTTTTTTTTATTTCAGAAATTAATTCTGCTCTTAGTTCCTGTACACCTTTCTGCTGTTGTTTCTTTACTTCCGACACTATTATTCATACATTTCAGCTGAGCTAGTGTCCTCTGCACTTGTTTTGGGTGGGCATTGAGTTTCTTTCATGTTTCTGTATTTGATTTTTTACTTCTAATGCTATGAATTCAGAGATTTCTCTTGTTCCAGAAATTAATTCTGCTCTGAGTTCCTCTATACCTTTCTGCTGTTGTTTCTTTACTTCCAGCACTATTATTCATACATTTCAGCTGAGGTAGTGTCCTCTGCACTTGTTCTGCATGGACTGGAGATTTCATTTTGCTCCTTCTCTTCATCATTTTGTATAGCATTGACCTCTGACTTTTGGTGTAGAGCTTTGGTACAGTTATAACCTTAGCACCTAATGAACTTTAGGTGCAGATCTATTAAATTTGCATTTATGTAGTTATGCCTGGCTTGGATTCAGCTCCTTCCTGCTGCAGCCCTTGGAAGTGAACTTGTTGTGCCCCTCTGGTGCAACAGTGAATCTGTGGTGCCCCTCTGTTGTGCCCCTGGCCCAGGGGAAACGGGAGTGCAGAAACATACCCCCTATACTCGCTGGTCCTGGTGTTGGACTGGATGGGAGGGGTGGAGGTTTCCCAAGAGTGCGGGGTGGAAAGGGTCCCAAGAATTCAGCAGAAGGAATCACTCGGGGGCTGGCCTGGTCTCAATCCACAGAGATCTAACAGCAATTCTAAATTAAGCAGCTATAAACCTTCAGTATTTAGTGAGAATATATATTTTCATTTTTCTTCAGTCACAAGGGAAGTATTTAGCGCTGTATCAAACTGTTGATTTCTTCCTAAAGTGACTGTAGCATTCTATATTCCTCACTGGCACTTGTTATGGTCATTTTAAAAAAACAAAATTTCCTTAACTTGAACTGCTCTGATAAGCATATAGTAATATCTCTGTGTTTGGTTTCCTTTCCTGTGACTAATGATGATTAAGCGTTTCTTCATGTACTTACTTGCCATCTGTTTCTGTGCTTTGGCAGCAGATCTCTTCACATGTTTTGCTCACTTTTTAAATTGGCATTTTTTCATATTGAGATAGGAAACTCATTTTTATGTTCTGTTTATCAATATTCTGTCGATAATGTATTTTGAAATGGTGTTTTCTCCAGACTGTGCACATGCTAGACAAGTAAGTACTCAACCTCAGAGTTCTCCCCCCTCAGTCCCAGAAGGTACATTTTGGTCCATGCTACAACTTAATGATGTGGACTGAAATTGAGAGATTAATGAAGTTTGAAAAGGGAGTATTTTGAAATGGGTTTAAAGCATGACCTGAAGGCCAGAATCCTAGGTCTTCCTCAAGCCATATGTCCTTAATCAAACTTGTTAATCCCTGTGTCTCAGAACTCTTACCTCTCAAGCTGATAGTAAAAGTATTTTATTTATAGAGATATAACTAAGAAAAAATGAGCTAAGGTAAAATGCAAACAGCCTGTACATTATGTGACACAGTAAGAACCCAAAAAAGTATTGTCTTATTATCATTACTGTTACTGTAACAGCACTTTTATTTCTTGGTCTCATAGGCCTTTTCAAAATAAGGTTTTGTTTGGTTACTTAGATACTTTGAAAATAGTCTTCCTATTTAAATTTTCATATGTATTATATGTGGGAGGCCAGATAACATTTGTTTGGGTGTTGTAGCACTCCTGTGTAAAAGAAAGTTTGAAAATTTTATATGACCTCAATTTTTAAAATAACATTTTGGCTAGGCATGGTGATACACCCCTTTGATCCCAGCATTTGGGAGGATGAGGCAAGAGGATCATTGTGAGATCCAGACCAGCTAGGCTACTTAGGCAAATTCAAGACCCTACCCCATCCCCATCCCCCAAAATATACTATAACATAAAGTATAACCAAGAATTTGACTTCGGCAAAGTCAATTCTTAGGATTGTCAGAAGTCCAGTAGAATCCAAAATTCTTTATAGTTACCAACCAAAAACCAGTTTTCTTATTGTGACTTTTAAATTTAGATGTTTGTTTTATAAATACCTCACTTTCAAGATTAGAAAATTTGTAAATAAAATCATTCCAAAGCTTCCCATTACTGTTTCAGTTTCTAATAGTATATTTAAAATATTTTCCTTAGCCGGGCGTGGTGGCACATGCCTGTAATCCCAGCACTCGGGAGGCTGAGACAGGAGGATTGTTGTGAGTTCGAGACCAGCCTGAGCTACAAAGTGAGCTCGAGGCCAGCCTGAACTGCATAGTGAGACCCTGTCTCAAAAAGACCAAAAAAAAAAAAAATATATATATATATATTTTCCTTTCCTGCAGTCCTAGAGAGCAGTTATACATTTTATTTGAATATTTTTAGAGAGTGAAAGTGGGTTAGCATCAGCTAAATCTCTGAAAGAACAAGGGAATTATAGTTATTCTTGTTATTGCTAAGGACAGAAGAGTCCTCTCCAGATAGCTAAGTGTTTGTACTTTGGAGTTATTTAGCACACTGTACTTCAGTTCTAGAGTTTGAGTACAGATACAGACTTTGTCACTTACTAACTTTGTAACACAACTGGATTCAGCTTTTGTGTGTACACTAGAGATAGTAAAAATTACCTAGTAATGTGAAATAATGAAATTCAAGCTTCATATGGTTCATCATAAATACTTCACAGGTATTACTTGCTATTATTATTATTATTATTATTATTATTATTATTGTGTTTAATTTCTGAATTAGGATCAGTTACAGGATTTTTAACTAGCCTTATGTTAAAAAAAATATTTTGGAGAAAATTCTTCCCAAAGTATATCCTAGAGAATCAAAAAATCTATAGATGATCTGAGAACAAAATAACAGAGAAAAAAAAAAATTTTGTGGGAAAATATATCGTGAGCTCTACTAAATACAAAATCAAAAAAGTCTAGTCATAAAATTAATGGTGTTTTGTTTATTTTCTAACTTCACCATCCACCACTGCTTTTAGTCAGGTAAATTAAATTAAATTGCTTAGAAAAGTTACCCTTTAGAATTGCTCTAGGAACACTACCTAAGGGGGGTGAGCGGAGTATGGTGGGCCTTATTGATGGTGTGCAGTTGCAGTGAGCCAGGGCTCCTGAGGCCTCTCCCCGTCCAAGGGCCTGGGATGGAAGCTGTGAAGGGGACATTCTCAGTTTTGGGGATGAATAGGGCAGTGATTTCTGCAGGATGGCCTCTCTGTCCCTCTGGTCTTGCTGGCCTGTGTGGCAGGGGGGCACTTACTCCTTGGAGGCCATGTGAACCATGAGGTCCACCACCTGATTGCTATAGCCAAACTCATTGTCATACCAGAAAATGAGGTTGACAAAGTTGTCATTCAGGATGATGCCGGCCCCAGCATCAAAGATGGAAAAGTGGGTGTCACTGTTGAAGTCCTAAGACACTACCTGGTCCTTGGTTTAGCCCAGGATGCCTTTGAGGGGATCATCTGATATCTGCTTCACCACCTTTTTAATGTCATCATATTTAGCCGCTTTCTCCAGATGGCAGGTCAGATCCACTACTGACATGTTGGTGGTGGGCACATGTAAAATCACGCCTGTGAACTTTCCGTTCAACTTCAGGATGACCTTGCCCACAGCCTTGGCAGCACCGGTGGATGTAGGAATGATGTTCTGGGCAGCCCCATGGCTATTATACCACATCTTCCCAGAGGGGCCATCCACAGTCTTCTGGGTGGCAATGACGGTGTGTGTTGTGGTCATGAGTCCCTCCATGATGCCAAATTTGTCATGGATGACCTTGGCCAGCAAGGCTAAGCAGTTGGTGGTACAGGCAGCATTGCTGACAATCTTGAGGGAGTTATACTTCTCGTGATTCACACCCATCACAAACATGGGGGCATCAGTGGACGGAGTGGAGATGATGACCCTTTTGGCACCATCCTTCAGGTCAGCCCCGGCCTTCTCTGTGATGGTGAAGACTCCACCTTGTGTCCCCACCAGCATCACTCCACCTGATATTGGCAGGATCTCACTCTTGGAAGATGGTGATGGCCTTTCCATTGATGAGGAGCTTCCCATTCTAAGCCTTGACATTGCCGTGTAACTTGCCATGGGTGAAATCATATTGGAACATGTAGACCATGTAGTTGAGGTCAATGAAGGGGTCCTTGATGGCTGTAACATCCACCTTGCCAGAGTTACAAGCAGCCCTGGTGACCAGGCGTCCAGTACAGCCAAATTCATTCACTTTGACCTTCACCATCTTGTCTGAATCGCTGCTGGCTGTATGGCAAGAATGGCTGTGCAGGTGTGGAAGAACAGAGAGCCTACTTAGGAATTTTTTATGTATGATAACAAAGTCTGCGGACTATTGTCACCCAACTGTGATTCACATCTCATAAAGTATTTTCTTACCATATCTGTTCCCTGTGAGTCACTCTATCACATAAAGACAAAAAAAAAAAAAAAAAAAAAAAAAAAAAAAAAAAAAAAAAAAAAAAAAAAAAAAAAAAAAAAAAAAAAAAAAAAAAAAAAAAAAAAAAAAAAAAAATAAAGGCATATTAAGATAGATACTGCACTTCAGAGGGTTGTGTTATGGAAGCTCAAGGGTAGAAGTTGAACTCCTTTCCAGGCAGGATCAAAATTAGAGTAGGTAGAGCCAAGGGGAATTTGGAATTCAAATATATGCGTAGTGTAAACATGTAATTGTGTTATCAGGTCAACCGACAAACCTTTTCTCTAGCTGCCTGGGCACTTTCTTTCATTTATTTATTTTATTTGTTACAGCAGCTCAGGCTCATAGTGATCCTCCTGTTTTCAGCCTCCTCAGCACTGGTATTACATGCTTGTGCCAGCATGTCAGGTTTCAGTGGCCAGCATGGCATGCCCAGGGTAGGGCCATCACAGCATGTGGTACCAGAGATTCAACTCAGGTCCTTGTTCTTGCCAGGCAGGCTCTTAGATCACTGAGCTATCTCCCTAGCCCCTGCCTGGACACTTTAAATTGCACTTTTCATTGGGCTGAGGAACATTGGCTTCATTGTTGATCATTTTAATATGCTATAGTTAAAATGCTATTTAAATTCTGATGTCAATATCAGCATTCTTGATCTTAGATTTATTATAAACACGTGTCTTTAATACATATAAATATAGCTCAGCAGACTAAAGTGCCTGCTTAGGCAAGCACAGGGCCTGCAGTTCTGTTCTCAGCGCCACATACCACACAAGCTCCACCTCCAGGGCCTGCTGAACTGTCCAGAGTCTGGGCATAGTGGCACACACATACAATCCCAGCATCTATAGTCCTAGTGTTGGAAAGGCTGAAAGCAGAATAATCAGCACAAGACCAGGCTGCATAGTGAGACCCTACAACAACCAAGTACATTAAAAAAATAAGAAAAATACACAATAAGAGATAATGATTATACTTTCAGAGCCCTAAGAGATATGATTTTTCCAATATTTTATTTGGAAAACTAAACTTTACTGCTAATTAGAGCCAGTTAATAGGTTATATCCAATTTCATTGTGAGTTGTAAATTATCTGGGGGCTTTTTTGTTTGTTTTTGTGGCTGGCTCAGCCCACCCTGGAGGTTGGACTGGTGCAGCATATGGTACCAGGAGTCGAACCCTGGTCCATGTGTACCTGCCAAAGCTTGCCTAAATAGGTGCTTTAGACCACTGAACTGTCTCACTAGCCCTATCACTGGTTTTCTTCCCTGAATTTTGTTTCTTTGGGTGTTGTTGTGTGTGGGTGTTTTTGAGACAGGGTCTTGCCCTTAGTGAATTCACATAGCCTTGAACTCACCAAGTAGCCTCAGCTGACTTTGTTTGTTTGTTTGTTTTGGCAGAACTGGAGATTGAACTCAGTCCCTTGCATTTGCCAGGAAAGCACTTACTCTGCTGAGCTATCTCCCCAGCTCAACTGATGTCTTGAATTCATGACAATCTTCCTGCCTCAGCCTCCAGGGTGTTGGCATTACAGATGTGTGCTACTGTGCCTGGCAATCTGTTTTAATGTTATAGTCCTACACCCATGGTCAGTCTTGGCATCTATTATACTAAGGAAGGGTATGCCTTTTTCATATACTGTGTGGTAATACCTGATGCAGATAAAACTGGTCCAGTAAATGAAGCGGATCAAAATTGAAACAGAATATTAGCATTAGAACATAGTCATACAGGCAGAATTGAAGCAAGATGAGGGGAGAGGACTCAGTAGCCATGTGGGAGTCTATTCCAGTGTGAAACACAGAAGAATTGAACAGTTCTTCCCTTATCACTCCACTACTGGCAGCTTACCTCATTTGTAGTCATTTTGTATTACTTGGGACTGTGGAAGAAAAATGAAGCTCTGACTTCTGTTTGATTTGTCTGTTGAAAAATGGCAAATTGTTTTCAGCACTTGATTATTTTTACTAGTAGTAGAGGGAAATCTTTAATTGAGAAACCCCAAATGACAAGAGTTTTTGGACCAAATTATCTAGATTTGAATCCAGAATTACTTTGTAACCCTGAGCAAGATATTTCACTTCTATCTTCCTCGGTTCTTTTTATGCAAAATCAGGTCTGATAAAAGTTAACTACTTCATAGGATGTTCACAAGGATTCAAAATAAGGATTCAAAAGATTACCACAAATCTTTAGTAAATATTAACTGTTACTCCCAAGGAATTATTAAAATATTCTTCCTTTTCTCATTTTATTATCCCTTAACTACATCATTTAAAGTGATTTGTGTAACATAATAGCATAACATTTCTATTAATACTCTATCTGATAACATTTGTTTAGAGCTTTTTGAGATACATATTGCTGTCGTTCTCTTTTTATTTTTTTATTTTATTGAAGAACAAGTAACTATCAGTTTCAAATCGAATTAGGACATTCAATAATTAATACATCGCATATTGTTTTCGTAGTGGTTTTTTGTTGTACAAGGTACATACATGATATTCTGTTTACAAACACTATTAGAGCACATGCCTCTAATCAATGAATTAAGAGAATGTAGCTGTATACCTTTTTTTAACTGAATTATAGTACAGTTACAATAATTACTACTTTTTACATTGTTATCTTCCTAGTGGTTTTCCACAGTACAAGAAGTAGACAGGATATCCTGTCCACACTATTAGTGCAAATCTTTCTTCTCATAGAATTATGCAAAAGTACTGCATATTTATCCTAACTGTATTGTTTATACAAACACAGAATGGTTTGTATCCCCCCCCTTTTTTTGTTTAGTCCTGTCAAAGGTGGGTATTCTATTGTTATTCAGTTATTATAGGTGCTTGAAAATTCAGCAAAACCATCTAACACAGTCCGGCAGTCCGCAATAAGAGTGTGTTATCTGAAGAAGTTGTTGACTAGAGCCATTTACAGCTCAACTTATTATGGCCTTATTTTATATACTTCATTTTTATACTTTTCTGCTGGATAGTTAAGACTGAGTTAAAGCAAGACCTATATAACAAAAAAATGTAACTTTTGTATCTGATGAGGTCAGTCAAGTCCCCTCAGGGTTTATCCTGTAACCCTGTACCTCACTTTGTAGATCCTTTGTCAGTGTTAGCCATGTGGATGAGTCACAGCCATTGCCTGACCAGTTTGCTCTCTGTGAAAGCCTGTGAGAAAGTTTTCTCTCCCTGTGACTCTCCTTAAGCACACTATACACCATCAATCATCTTCCTCTGTGGCTCCATAATCTCCTTGGTCAGAAAATTTGGGGCACAACTGAGTTCCAAGATGTTACAGTACAGGTTCTCCTATGTCCTGAGTCTTCACTGTCCTTGAAAGGCTAGGGCCAAAATGTTGGCTGACCTTGCAGCCCTTCCATTTCTCCAATTTTTGATCTGCAAGCTTAGGTTATTAACCATTCAGAAGAGAAGATGATTACTACCCTGCAACATATGCAGTTCAGTTTACTCTGACTAAATTCTTTTTAGTTGTTGTTATACTTCTCTATTTGTGTTTCTTCTTTTGATTTCTTATACTAGGAAGACTATATGATATTTGCACATGTGTGTCTGGTTTATTTCACTTATGAGTATATGTTCAAGTGGTATCCACCTAAATATAAATGCTTCAAAATTATCATGCTTTATAGCTGAGTAATACTCCATTGTATAAAAATACCATGTCTTTTTCAGCCATTCCTCATGTGATGGGCATCTTGGTTGTTTCCAAGATTTTGCTGTCACAAATTGTGCTGCTATAAACATAGGTACACATGTATCACTATGATATGATGTTTTCAGTTCCTCCAGGAAAATTCCCAGTAGGGGGATAGCCGGCTTGAATGGGATTTCCAGTCCTAATTTTGTGAGGAGTCTCTGCACTGACCTCCACAATGGTTGTACCAGTCTACATTCCCACCAGCAGTGGACAAGGGTTCCCTTTTCCCCACATCCTCTCCAGCATTTGTAGTTGGTTGATTTCTTTATGATAGCCATTCTTTCTGGAGTGAGATGGTATCTCAGTGTTGTTTTAACTTGCATTTTACAGATGGCTAGTGATGTGGAGCATTTTTTCATATATTTATTCGCTTCTTTAATTTCATCCTCTGAGAAGTATGTATTCATCTCAGATGCCCATTTCTGGAGTGGGTCTTTAAATTTGAGGGCCCTAATGTATCTTAGTTCTTTTAAATATCGATGAGACAGTTTTAAGATACCTTGACAAGATGGATTTCATAAATTAATACATTGCAAACTGTTTTCATAATGTTTTGGTATCATAAAAGGTGTATACATGATATTATACTTACAGACATTATTATAGCAGATGTCTCTTACCAGTAAATTAAGAGAGTGTAGCTGTTTGCGTATCTTATTTTTTATACCTGAATTACATTGTATCTTAGTTCTTTATAAATTCTAGAGAGCAGACCCTTGTCTGAGTTCTTACGAGTTAGGAGTTTTTCAAAATTTATGGGTTGTCTTTTCACTTAATGGTAATTTCTTTTGACGTGCAAAAACTTCTCAATAACAGGTGGTCCCAGTTGTTAATTCTTTCAAGTGTTTCCCATGCGAATACATGTTTGTTCATGAACTCTTTGCCTACCCCTATGTCTTCAAGAGTTCCTCCTACTTTCTCTTCCAGGAGATTGAGTGTTTCTGTTTTAATGTTTAGATCTTTTTTTTTTTTTTTTTAACTTTAGCTTAGTGCATGGTTATAGACCTGGGTCAAGTTTTAGTTTTCGGCATGTAGAAAGCCAGTTTTTCCAACACTATTTGTTAAAAGAAGCTATCCTTCTTCCAGTAAGCGTCTTTGGCCCCTTTGTCACAGGTGGCTGAGTGTGTTCATAGAGGCTTCTGCATCTTCTAATCTATTCCATTGATCCTCAGGTCTGTTTTGTTGCCAATACCATGTTGATTTTATCACAGTAGCTCTGTAGTATAATTTCAAGTCAGGAATTATGATGCCTCCTGCCTTGTCTTTGTTGGCCAGGATTGCCTTTGCTATTCTAGGTATTTTCCAGTTCCAAATAAATTTTAGGAATGATTTCTCTAGGTTTGGGAGGTATGTTGGTGGGCAGTTTGATAGGGCAGAGGCCTACAATTCTTGAAGCCCAAAACTGAATACTCAATTTTCTTATAATTCATTTTCCAGTAAAAGCTAGCCTAAGATAATAAGTTTACTTACAATCTTTAGTCTCCTTAGTGTGGATATTCATGTTTTTCACTACAGGACTATTAATACTCAGTTGCATTTAACTGCTTCAGACCCTCTTGTGTGTGCATGTGGTGAGCACGGTGAAGTCTCCTCAAACTTCTGGAGTTTTTGTTTTTGTTGTTGTTTTGTTTTGTTTTTTAACATATTGCTTCTCGGAATTATTTGTTTGGTGTTTGTTTGGATGAACAGTTATAGTCCTTATAGCACTTACCTTGTAAAATGGTGTGAGAATTAAATAACTCAGTAAAGGGGCTGAGGAGGTATCTCAGCAGCATAAGCACCTCCCTACCAAGCACCAGGTCCCAAATTTGATGCCTGGTACCACATGCTGTGTGGGCTGCCCTGCCAGCCCGTGAAATGGGCATGGTGGTGCATGCCTATAATCCCAGCACTAGCAAAACTGAGACAGGAGGATCACTGTGAGTCTGAACTGCATCAAAAGTAAATACTCAGTTAAAATTTTTTTTTAAGTTAAACCACCAATAGAACCTCACAACCCCAATTTTTTGTTTGTTTGTTTTCTAATGTACTTAGCATCGGGTCTATCGAGTCTCACTACACAGTTTGCACTCGTAGTAATCTTGTTTTCAGCCTCGCAAGTGCTGGGATTACAGGCACCCACCACCACACCCAGTCTCAATCACCTTGTCAGCACGCACTGGGGGGTAGGGCTGGCATAGCACCCCATGGATCAAACCCCAGTCCCTGGGTCAGTCTAAGCAGGTTCTTTAATCTGCTGAGCTATCTGACTGGCCATTACCTCAGTTTTGAAATGTAACCTAGCTGTCTTTCTGTGTATGTCAGTGTGATCCACTAGAACTTCATGAAGTGATGAACATAAATATTGAACCGCCTGTCCAGTTCAATAGCCGCTGTCTGTTGAATGGCTGAATTTGATTAGTACAACTGAGTGACTGAATTTTTATTTTATTTAAATGTAAGCAGAAGGGGTTAGGGAGATAGCTCAGTAGAATAGGTCCTGAGTTCAATCCCTAGTATTGCTGAATGAATGAATGAATGAATGAATGAATGAATGAATGAATGAATGAAAGTAAGTAGACACATGTGGCTGGGTGAGTACTATATTGAACAGTACAGCTTCATATAATTCAGTTAGATTCATATTGAATGAAGACTTCAGTTTTGCTATTTTTGTAATTGTCCTTTCTGTCCCCTCTGCTGATTTAAGTGATGTCATGACCCAGCAGTTAAGTTACTAGCTTAAAGATGTTAAATGAAGGGGAAATTTTGATTTCTCCATATATCCAAAGCTTAGCATTGGATTGTCCTTTCTGTGTCAAGAGTTTTTTTTTTTTTTTTAAGATTTAGTAGTAACTTCTACATATATCTACTTGAACTTGAGTAACCTATAATGCAGTCATTTTGAATGATTCATAAATATGAATATTCTATATTGCTGTGCCAAGAAGTGTCTAAACTTTAGTGGGAGACCATTCCCTGTTAGAGAAAAAAAAAAAAACTTCATTATAAACTTTCATAGAGTAACAAAATGTTAGGGCCAACATGTTGACATTTGTTAAGTGGGTGCTGTTTCCTAAAACTGATTTCTTTCTTTCTTTTTTTTTTTTTTAAAGTCAGGGTTTCGAGCCGGGCATGGTGGTGCATGCCTGTAATCCCAGCATTTGGGAGGCTGAGCCAGGAGGATTGTTGTGAGTTTGAGACCAGCCTGAGGTACAAAGTGAGTTTGAGGACAGCCTGAACTGCACAGTGAGACCCTATCTCAAAAAAAAGACAAAAAAAAAAAAAAAAAAAAAAAAAAAAAAAAAAAAAAAAAAAAAAAAAAAAAAAAAAAGACAGGGTTTCACTATACAGTTCAAGCTTGCCTTAAGCACATATTGTAGCCCAGACTGGTCTTTAATTCCCAATGATCTTCCTATCTCTCCTTGCCAGTGCTGAGAGTACAGGTGTGTGCCCCTACACCTGGTTTAATATATTTCCTCCTAATTCTGTTTTCACAAAATGATTGAAAATACTCAAAAAATAATTTGTGGAAATATTCACAAAACACTGTTTTCGCAAAATGCCAATATTTATATGGTGTGTAGGTTATCTTTATGGGATTCCATGGTTTGCATTTGATAAAAAATCATTTGAAATGTTACTGTTTTTTTTTTTTTTTTTATCTTAAATTGATGGAAAAGAGGCATGGACAAAAACATCCATTTGTTTCTGTGGAGTTTAAAAATAGAAATCTATTCTCCTAATTCAGAAAGTAAAATTAATTGAGGCAACCAAATGTGAAACATTGGAAGATAGTGTTGTTGGTAATAACTCAGAAGATGAGAATGTCAGTATGATGCTCATATGGATAAAAGTTGAACTTACTGGACTTGAATTTTTTTTTTTTAAGATAATCTGCACTGTAAAGTTTTCTGTTTCTTAATTATGTAGTAAAAGGGCAGTAAGAAAAGGCAGCAGAAAAGAATAACCGTTAAGTACATTGTTGAGTTTTTTAAAAGATCAAGCTTTAAAAGAACCATGTATGTTTC